>JAKCPI010006253.1:0-147285 GCA_023213315.1 Euborellia annulipes
CAATTCATGAAAAGAATAAAAATTTTAGAGAGTCAGTGAATATATAAAGATTATTGTGAATAATTTCAATAATTTAACCTTTTGTAGATGCAACCCCCTATTGACATTAAAGGGTTAGATATTCTTTATTTAATTTAGACTTCAAACTGAACTAAAAAAGAAGCAGTTAATAATAATAAAAATGTAATTAGAATTCGAGTCGATTAAAAAAAAAATGTTTTGTATCTCAAAGAAATAATATTATATAAAAAAAAGTAAGCTGCATCTGCTGATGGAAATGCGCTCTTTTATCCGCAGCGCCAGATGCTGTGTCTGGAGCCGGGGCAAAAGGCCCCAGCATCTTTTTTCTAGGCAGGTGCAAAAGGAACAGAGCCTCGCTTATCGAAATAACCACTGGAATGTTTTTAGGTTCAACTATCATTTGTTGATGCGCCAAATCGGGAATCGAACCCGGGATCTCCGTGCATCAGCTTTCCTTAGAAGCCATGGGATGTTTGGCCTACGAAGAAATAAACATAGAAAAATTGTTAAATATACTATCGAAGAACAATTCAACAAATAAATAAAGTTTCTTTAGTTATCAATGATTTAAATTTACTGAGTCTTTAATTTATAGACGGTTGTAAATGCTTAAGGGGCGACTTCAGGAGCGACGTCTAAACGTACTTAAAAAAAAAACTAGGCTATTATAAGGAATTTTTCAATGCGGTTTATTTTTTTAAATGAATTAAATTCATAAGAGATTATTGGGACATCGAGCTATAATTTTTTTAATGACTTATTAAAAAATTATCGTAATTAATTTTTTTGTTATCAAGCAAATACAAAAAAAAACAATCTGTCCCAATAATATTTAATTTTTTTTTAAATTTAAAAATGAATTTATTGTTATTATTAATCACATATTAATTAAGAAATTTTTAAAATAAGCTTAGATGATTTATTTAAAATTCAACTGTCAAATTAGTTCAGCATTCTTGCAATAGATGGCAGGCTAGTCTAACAGCTGATCCCCTTTCGGCCTATATTTATATATTTAACTAAGGTGTGGTGGCTGTGATGATCTGCCCTTCCTCTCTGAATTTATATATTTTTATGCTTTTATAAAAGATAGATAATATATAATAACATTTATAAATTATTTATTGTTAAAAGATCAATGAAAATCAACCAAATGCTTTAAATATTATTAGCTACCATTCTGACATCTCTTGGCGAATTTTTGAATTACTTGATTTTTTTGGGCATACTTTTAATGACACACTATTGGGAAAAATATGCGTAACACCTTCACTCCCGAGGCCCCTTAAAAGTTAACGTTTTTACTTAGAGAATAGATGTAGAAAGTAATGAATTCCAATTTTAATGAGAAAATGGAATTCAATTAAAAGATAAACATCTGTTGTCAACATGTGGTTTTAAAAATATCTCAAGTTTTATACCCATGGGAGCCGGGGTCAGGTCATATTTGCGACTAATTCATAAACAAAATTAATTTTTTTTTTTTTTTGCTAGTTGTTAGATCAAGTCAATGGATATGAGATATGCGGTCAAGATATGTAATATATCCATCGGAATATGATATCTAAAGGGTGGGGATAAAAAGGCGTGAGATCTGAGAAAAACTTGATATCAAAACCACGTCGGGATATTTAAATAAAAATTTGGTCGCTGTTTGTGTATGTGAGCGAATTATTAATTGTAAAAATCTAAGTTCAATGTCCATAGAAAATATATAATTAATAACACTAGTCGACAAAAATAAGCTTTTTTTCTTTCACAAGAATGAAGATATGAAATTCTAGAAGTATTTTTCATGCTGAATTCAAATATTATTTCAGTTTTTCCCCATCAGGCACAGTTTTAGAGATATAGAGCAAAATAGATTTTAGTCGAAAATGGGCTCTAAAACGGCTTTTATTTAAAATGTTCAAATTATTTTTAACGCGACACCCCGTCAAATTATGCAGATAGTTAGAATACATATAAATTTTAAGTTTCATCCCAATCGGAGGTCATTTAGACGTGCTAAAAACGGCTTAAAGTTTAGAAAAAGCGAAATTTTCAAGATTTTTTTGCTTTGGTCACCCCTAATACAATTTTAGATATCCCTGAATGCAAAAAACATATATTTACGATATTCTATAGTTCTTTGGCTTTCTAAAAAGCATTCATTCGTAAAAATCTGTTAATTATTAACGAAATTATGAACAAAAACGTGAGCAAAGAAAAAACACAAGTACACTCAGTGGACGAAAAAAATGGACTTCTATTGAATTAAAAAGCGAACCCTATCTACGAGAAGCTAATGTATCCTCTTGGAGCATAGGTTCCCAGGCACTAACTTTATTATATATTATTAAAAAAAAATATTTTTTGAATCTGATATCTTTCTTTATACTTCTAAAAGAACAAGAGGTCCATTTTTTTCGTCCAGTGAGTATACTTGGGTTTTTTCTTTGCTCACGTTTTTGTTCATAATTTCGTTAATAATTAACAGATTTTTACGAATGAATGATTTTTAGTAAGCCAAAGAACTATAGAATATCGTAAATATATGTTTTTTGCATTCAGGGATATCTAAAATTGTATTAGGGGTGACCAAAGCAAAAAAAATCTTGAAAATTTCGATTTTTTAAAACTTTAAGCCGTTTGAGGCACGTCTAAATGACCTCCGATTGGGATGAAACTTAAAATTTATATGTATTCTAACTATCTGCATAATTTGACGGGGTGTCGCGTTAAAAATAATTTGAACATTTTAAATAAAAGCTGTTTTAGAGCCCATTTTCTACTAAAATCTATTTTGCTCTATATCTCTAAAACTGTGTCTGATGGAAAAATTCTAACTACATATCTGAATTCAGAATGAAAAAATGCACTAGGTTCACTAATCAGATATCTTGTGAAAGAAGAAAAGTTCATTTTTGTCGACTAGTGTAATTAAGCTTAAGAGTAAGAGCGCCTGGTAGTTAGGCAATCATGCGAGTTTAAGTTCAATTTTTTTGTGCTTGACGTCTCATGCGACAAAATTTAATTAAATTGACTACCAATCAATAGAGACGGGGTCTAAATGGCCTCCCATACCGAAAAAGACCTTGAATTAATTTAAAAAAAAATTCAATATTTAGGAAAGACAATAGAGATCAGCATATAAGCGTGACGTTGACTATTGTCAAAGTCAAAGGGAACTCAAGGTTCTTAAATGATTTTTTTCGTTCCGGATGTGAGACCATTTAGGTTAAGGGCCTGACCTTGTTTAAGGGAGGACGGAGTTTTGGTGAAATTATGTCCGATTTTTTTATTTTTAATTGAAAGGGGTTTTTGACCCCAGCCGTTAGGTCCTAGGGGAGATTTTTTCGGACAGGAATTTTATACCTGGAGAAGGAGATCGGTCTGGGATTGAATAAATTTGAGAGGGGGATCCCTATCTCTTTATTTGAAAAATTATTTCGTGATTGGAACTCCGTGACCCTCATTGTTTTTTTTTATATTTATTAAAAATCAAATATATTTTCGTTTTCTTTCAAAAAAATAGTGGATAGCTGTAGTTTAAAACAACATCAGAATCCCGTAGTTTCTTTTTTTTTTTTGTATAAAAGAGATCCGATAAATGCTCTTCGTCCTTTAAACCTTCTTTAAAGCTATTTGTTTGTTAAAATATTATAATTTTTGAACAAAAGGTGAAAATTCCCACCTTTAATTAAGACTATAAAGAATTTTTAATCTTAGTTGTTTAATTTTTTGTATTGAATTAATTTAGTTTTTAAAACTTTTAATTTTTTTCTCGGGGGGGGGGGGGGGGCGATCGCCCCTTTAATCCGCTTCTGGTCCAGGGGTGGCTTTAATATTTATAACTCCATATTTAATGCATAAAAATAGCGTCTTTAACCAAAAAGTAAGGTTATGATATTGACAGCTTTGAGATAAAAGCAATATATTAAAACTTTGTTCATAATTAAAAAGAAAAGGGCCCTCGGGGCTTGGTGTAGGGGTTAGCGTGCTAACCTCGTAAATCAAAAGTCGCGAGTTCGGACCCCAGGCAGTTGGATGATTTTATTTAAGCCATTTGGATACCATAAGGATGCCTGGACCCCCAAATACAGTATGTATATTGATCAATAACGGATATCGTAAAAGTCTTATATGGCCTGAGTTACTGGAAAGACTGTGTGAATGTGTGTGTGAGTGTGAGTGTGAATGAGAAAAAAGTGTGAGTATATTAAAAAAAAATCATTGTATGGTTTTATGAAACCACGATGCAAGTGAAACTTTTTTTTCGGATCGTAGGCGTTTAACTGAAAATTTTCAGAAAATTATTCAATTAAGGGTAAATTAAAATCGCGTTTTTAATCTTAACTTAATAATTGGAAAATGGGAAATCAAAAGACGCATACTAAAAACTGAGAACAATATTTATTTAGTATTTGAATCATTTTAAATTATTTTAAAAATTATATTTTATCAATTTAAAAATTGAATAATTAAATCTCACAATTATTTTTTTATAATTCGTCATATATATTAAATTTCATCTTTCCTATTTTTGTCGTTACGGCTTGTGACGTCATGGCTTATAGCGTAACGGCCCTTGACGTCACGGCTTGTAACGCGACATGCTGATAGAAGAGCGAAAAAATTTGAGAGGATCAAATAAAAGTTGCACTTAAAAAAAAAAAAAAAAAAAAAAAAAAAAACACCGGTGTCAAAAAGTAAAATGTTAAAGTCGCTGTTTAAACTTTATTTAGAGAATAACATTTTTTTAATGCTTTAATTTTTAACACCCAATTTATGATGTTAAATTTTAGAGTGTTTATGAGTTTGAAATTATAATATTTTTGACCTGAATAAAATATTTTTTTTTAACTACTTTCTTAAAGTAATAATAATATATATTTTTTTTTAACTATAGCTATTAGCGGTATAGATAACAACTTTCATTTATTTAATGCATCTTCTTTAAGTTTAATCCCCAATTGGAGATGGTAACTGATTGAAAGTGGGTGGGGTGTTGTTATTGTTGATGATGTTGTTATAAGTTGCTGGTCCCCGGGGGCCACTGGTGACCATATGCGTTGCTCTTCCGGCAGACAAAGCTGCCCAGAGCAGATGGCGAATTACACACAGACAGCTGTGGCGAGGGGGGGGGGGGACATGGGTTCGTTCCCTCACCCTCCAACTAGCCAACCATATCACCTTCGATCATCCCCCTCAACTTAATATCGATTTTAACCAAAATCTCACTAGTATACTCGGTATATTTATAAAAAAATTGTCACCACCACGTTTAATAATTATAGCTATATTTTAATCAATTGAGAACATCTTAAGGTGCGCGTCCCGGGCTGCTAATTTTGGGAGATTGCGGCCACAATTTTGAAGCTGTCGACCTCAAATTTTTTTTTTAATTAAAGCTATTTAAAATATCTACAACTTATAGAAGCCGTTTTTTTGATTTTTTTTATTTATTTATTTATTTCTCTTCTACGGACTATTTTGTCTATTATACAAACAAATACAAAATTTTGTGTGTGTTTACAGTGTACTGTTACAAAATTAATTAGGTTTACTCATACTTGAGTATATCTAAGGTGTGAACAATGCTCAATACATAACCAGGAATACTTCTCGAATCATACTGATTTACAAAATTACGATTCAAAGGGCAGTTACCAGTATAGGAATTTTTATAATATTCCAAATTGAAGAGAATAAATCTGTAGGGTCTATTTGGAACTCGAAAGCTCAATGCACCCAAAAGGTCAGGGCAATCAATGTCCCCATTCAATAATTTAAAAATAAACTTTACATCATTCAATTCCCGGAGCGTTTTGAGACTGGAAATATTTAATCGAGACGCAACAATGGTGTATTCATGATGTATATATGGGTCCTGAAGACCCAATCTTGGGGATATTATTCTAAAAAATTTATGTTGCGTTGATTCCAGCCTTTTTATATTTTTTTTTTAAATGGAGACCAAACAACCGATGAACAAGTGAGAATCGGACGGACCATAGTTAGGTATAGGGTTCTTATGGTGGAGGGAGAGCGAAGTTCCCGACAGGTTCTTTTTACAAAGCCAAGTTGTTGAATAGACTTGTTTATAATATTATCTACTCTCTAAAAACGAATTAGTAAAAAACTACTAATTTATAGTGTATAGTCACTTTTTTAAGATGTGCAAAGTAGACCACCCGCAAATAGTGGATATCCACTTTTTCAATTAGTAAAAATTATTAATATGAAAAATTCACTAATTGAAAAAGTGAATTTTTAAAAAATAATGACCAAAAAAAAAAAGAAACGTTTAAGATACGTATATGAAATAAGGTGTGATGACACCGGGACCTAAGTTGTGTTTACTGACTCGAGTTCTAGCCGAACCCACTTAAACTTGACTTACTTTTACTACTCTGTTATTTTGTATATAAGTATGTCGCTGATGTTAACAATGCTTTTTACTTGAATGTTACTATATTCCTTCCCAGCAATTTATTTCTAAATAAACTTAATAAAACTAATTATCGTTATATCAAGAAATATATTTACTAAATTTTAAGTAAAAATATTTCTTAATTGACCATTTAAAAAATAATATTTTATTAATTTAAAAAAATTTGGAATCTATCTGTTTTGACTTAACATATATTTCCTGCAATTTTTAACAAAAAATACAAGTTATCTCAATATTATTATTTATTTGTATTATTATTACTTAAATAAAGCCTTATATTGCCAAAAATGTCTTTATTAAGGAACCGATCAAACAGCTGGTCGGCCATGTTGGCTTCTCAGACAGCCGGAATTGAATGAACTACTTTTTGAATTAGTAAAAAATAACTAATCTAAAAGTAACCAATAAATTTACTAAATATATTAGTAGATTCTACTCAAAATGACTAAATTTGCTGTAATTTTCTTACCTACTGCTTGAATAAGTAAAAATTCTACTAATTCGTTTTAAGAGAGTATGTGTTCATTAAAGTCCATCTTTCTATCAAACGTAACCCCAAGGTCCAATACAGTGTCGACTCTTTGCAAATTGATGCCATTGATAGAGTAGTTTTCGAAAAAATAAAATTTTTTTTTAGATTGATCACATTAAATAAAAGGGCCGATGAAGCCAAGTCATCCTCTTCGTTGTCGTCCGAGAGTTTATTTAAATAATATTCATATTAAATTATATTCTGAGTTGAAGAAAAGGCGTGAGGAACTTCGTTCCTGCCGGGGGTCCTACGACCCCACACGTTTGCTTTTTTGGTCTTTTTCGGCAACGGAGGCCGCCTCCCGTTCAAGTGGAATAAAATTTAAAACAAACATTCTTTAAACAGAGAGATATTTTTTATTTCCGTTTTGTCAAGTTTCTTGATCTATTTATTTATGTATATTGGAATTTCTTATCGAATTTACTTTAGAAATTGTAATCGAGCTTTTATTTGATTTTCGGGTTTCCTCCAGGGGTAGGAGAATGAACCTTTCAAACCAAAAGACCCCCTTCTTTTTTTTTTTTTTCTTTAATCTTCACATGTCAAAGGCCTAGAGGATTTTGATATGAGGCCAAGAGATGTCTGACACATCCTGTCTAGGTGACGGTTACTCTCTATTGTGCTTGTTGGGGAAGTGGAATGCCCTTTATTATGCTAATAGACAACATTTATCTTATATTTCAAAAAAGGAATAAAAAAAAAAAAAAACTATTTAGATGATAAGATGAAAAAAGGAATGCATGAAATATTTTAAAATAAACAATAAAATATTGAATTTCATTAAATAAATGACAGAAAGAAGTGAAAGATGCATATTTATTTATTTAATTTTTTTAAAGAAATTGAATTTTCATTAGGCTTTGTGATTTGTCATTAATTTTAATATAAGTAATAATAAATAAATACAAATAAGGAAAATGAGTTGAGAATGAAAGTAATGCAATAATTAGTTCAGGTCAACTGAGTACAACACTCTTGTTATAATAACAATAATAGTTTTTTTATTTTTTATTTTTTTTTCCTCTTTTGGCCGGAGCGGATTGGGCTAAAAAGTTTACAAAAGGTATACAATAATTCTATTCTACTTGGACCCTGTTACGCATTAGTGTGTCAAGCACCAGCTACCGATATTTGAGAAAATTAACATTAAAGTTTTTTGTTTACATTGGATTATATATAATTTTTGTTGTCAATTGTGCAAGTAACAATAAATAAATAAATAAATACTATTAATTATAGCATTTGAAACAATATTCCGTGCTTAACTTCTGTGGGCGCCCCCCCCCCCACCTAGTTACGCTACTGACCCCAATATATATATTTTCATAATAACGGTTATCGTACAAAGTCTTAAAGGGCCTAAGTTGCCGAAAAGACTGTTTGTGTGTGGGAATGAGAGTGTGAATGGGAAAAAAGTGTGAGTGTTTTTTTTTTAAATAAAAAATTAAAAAAAAATAAATAAAAAATAAAAGAAAAATGTATTTTTCTTCGTTGATTATTTCACAAACTATTCAGTTTTCGAAAAAATGTCAAAGAATAAAAACTTTTTGTTGGATCCAGCTGGCCGATCCTATTCATTAATTAGTCGATTGTTAGCGATTGTTGGATTGTTATTAATTAAAGAATTAAAATAAATGTTATATTTATAATTACGTCTAATTCTTTTTTACTTTCTCTTACCTATGTATATATGTAATATATATATAGAGAGAAAGTATTGGTTTCATGTCAAAAATTCGATGTCGAGATTTTGATGGATCTTCACGTTTTGAGGTCCCCTGAATCCAAAAAAGTGGTTTTCGCGACATGGTCTGTCTGTGGGTGGGTGGGTGGGTGGGTGGGTGGGTGGGTGTGTGTCAAATTTTAAGCATGAAGGAATTGAGCTATGAGGCTGAAATTTTATATTTAAGTTAAACACCCCCCGGGACCGGAAAAATAAGCTTTTAATCAAAATCGGCCAAAGAGTACTAGTACTTTACTGATGTACTTTTTCAGTTTTTTTCGATTTTCTCAAAATTCGCTCTAACGATTTTGATTAAAATTCAAAAATCAATTATTTTTTAGATGCTCTTTCAAATGTATATTCTCGTTTTGCCCACAAAATTGTTTGAAGCACACTTTACTCTTGTGCTTCATAGGAAAGATAGGAGAAATGGTTGCCATGGTAACAAAATATAAATATTTTCCCATACTTATAAATTTTACATCTGAATTCAAATATTCCCTACTGCCGGGGACTAAATACATGTCGACACAAAAAATCTGGTGTGACAAGCACAGTGCACAACTTTCGATTACCGAAGGTAAGAGAAAGTTGTGTGCTGTGCGCCAGTCACACCAGATTTTCTATTATTTTACGCGTATATCGGCCACCGATATAACATTTTTAATATAAGCTTACTGTATATTATAGTATCTCTTGAGAATTAGCAAGTATGTCCTACAACACCCTTTGAAAAACCAAACTAAAGGACGGCCTTATTCATACTTGTAATTTAGCCCTTAAAATTTATTCGCTTGTTCATATTTCCAATTAGGTTTGAATCATATATTGAGTCCTTTTTTATAGGATTAATCTTAGAGAGCAGAAAGCATGAGTGATACATATAGGCCTAACAATAAATCAAATAGGCACTCATTAATGCGCATCTGGCCCTCGAGGCCCTGGCTAATTGTTTCTCGTACGATTGAACTAACATTGCGTGACTTGACTGAAGAGACCCACCTTTGCGAGATAAATTGATCGTCACCATGGCGAGGGTGCAACATCTGCTTTACCTCTATACTATACTAGTATACAACATTAATTGATGCTAGATACTTTCAATTATTCTTTTTTAGAAAAGATTTTTTTTTTATTCATCATTGTCAATCAAGATTTCACCTCTCTACGAATAAAACATGATTAATAAAAGTGAAATATGGTTAATGCGAGTATAATTAATATTTTAGAAAAGAAAACATCTGTTATTTTATACTAATAAAAAAAAACCTGGTGTGACTGGCCGCACAGCACACAACTTTCTCTTACTGAAGGGTTCTGTGCTTGTCAAACCAGATTTTTTGTGCCGACATATATTTAGTTGCCGCCGATATATTAAAATTCAAGATGTAATAGATTTTTTTTTTTTTTTTTTCATAAAAACACTCATACTTTTTTCTCACTCACATTCAGACAGTCTTTTCGGCCATTTAAGTATTTATACGATATCCGTTATTGATTAATATACATATTGTAGTCCAGGCATTCTTATTTAAGCCATTTAGTATCCATTTGGTATCCAAATGGCTTAAATAAAATCATCTGATTGCCTGGGGTCCAAACCCGCAACTTTTGGTATACGAGGCTAGCACGCTAACCCCTACACCAAGCCCCGAGGGCGTAATAAAATTTATAGGGATGAGAAAATATTTATATTTTGTTTCCATGGCAACCATTTCTTCTATCTTTCCTATGAAGTACAAGAGTAAAGTGTGCTTTTAAAAATTTCAAGGGTAAAATGAGAATATACATTTTTTAAAGAGAATCTAAAAAATAATTGATTTTTTTTTGAATTTTAATCAAAATCGTATTTTGAGAAAATCGAAAAAATCTGAAAAAATACATCATAAAAGTATTAGTACTTTTTGCTTGATTTTGTTCAAAAGCTTATTTTCTTAATAAATAAGAAATTATACATAATATTTAAGATATTATATATATCGCGTATATGAGCCGCGAAACGGATATTTATATAATTAAATATTTATTAATTCATATACCCGAAAAAAATAAATAAGGGTGGTAAGGGCACTCCGAGTACAAATTGGAGGATCCGTGGTTCAACTCTCAGCGGCACACCCTTATTTTTTCGGGTATATGAATTAATAAATATTTAAAACTTATTTTCTCAAATAATTGAAGGTTGTAAGAGGATCATATGTAAATTCTCAATTGGAAGTTTATTAATTATTGCTTGAAGAACCTGCTACTCATTAAGGAGTAAACTTCCAATTGTGAATTTGCTTATTTGTGGGTGCCTAACTCAAATATAAAATTTCCATATCCTAGCTCAATTCCTTCATGCTTTAAATTGAACACAGACACACTGACACACACAGAAAAAAATCATTAAAAAAAAAAACAATCTCAATACACTAAGTTTTGCGTAATTCGTGTAGAAAATTAAATATCTAATGGTTGCTAATAAATAAGCATTTTGCTTAAAATCCGGTCTTTAAGGTAAGCGTCTCAAAAAACCGTTAAAAGACGATTCACTACCGAGTTGTTCTAGGCTGCAAGAGACGGCGTTAGTTTTTCCCCATAGGAATACAAAGGATTTATTCCATTTCATTTGAAAGATTCCAGCTAATTAATTAAGGGTAAAAAATTAATTATTTTTTAACACAATGATTACTAATTTAATTGGCTATAAGATATAGAGCTCCTTTTTTAAAATCTCTCGGAACGACCTATCGTCTAGGAAAGTCCTATGGTTCGGCTCCTGAAGGTCGTAAGCCCACCTCAGTGAAATAATCGCCCAAATATTCGGAGCACTCTCCCGGGAGTGCAGTTCGGCACCCCAAATGGGTGTGTGAACCTCCCTTCTGAGTTTGCTGACGAACCTGACAGCAAAATTTTGAAGAAGGGAGAACAAAGCCTTTCATTAGCATTCACTGACAATGCAAAGAATACTTATCTCATTGATAATTAAATTAGCAATCATTCTGTTAAAAAATAATTAATTTTTTGCCTTTAATTAATTAGCTGGAACCTTTCAAATGAAATGGAATAAAACGCTTGTCTACCTACGCCATCTCTTGCCGCCTAGAGTAACCAGTTTCTCATTCGGCGTTTAACAGTTTTCGAGGCCTGCTCCTTAATAAATTTAAAAAATTATAGGAATTTTGGAAGGAAATAAATTTTCCTATAATCCCTAAAACAGCGTTTCCCAACCTTTTGAAGTCCACGGCACCCCAAAGGTGCGTTGAGAATAATATTACTCACTAGCGGCACCCTTCTTTTTTTTTCCTCTATCAAAACGAAATTTTTTCTGCCCTGGGGAAAATTTTTTTCCCCTTGCGTGAAAATCATTTGACCTTTTTTTTGGCAAAGCTTAATTTTTTTCCGATCTACGGAAAATTTTGCCGCTTCCATTTTAATCATTTGACCTTTTTTTTTAGCAAAACTTTAATATTTTTTTCTCTAAATATCTCACGGCACCTCTTAGGCATTCTCGCGGCACCCTTGGGTGCCGGGGCACACCGGTTGGGAACCACTGCCCTAAAAGGTTCTCTTTGAGCGTATAAAATTTTGAAATTCCAAAGGGAAGTTGATCAAATAGAGCGTGGACAGACAGACAGACAGACATTAGCGAATATATAAATAAATTCTCAGGAATTTATAAATTATAATTAAATAAAGATTGCGTGGAAAGAAGTCAGCCAATGAAAATAAAAAATTTCAATTTATTCTGTCGACGTTTCGAGCGCCCGTCGCGCTCTTCCTCGGGACAGTATAAGTGTCAAATGTTATAGATGGTAATGACAAAATAGTCGGTTGACATTATTAAATAATCTCAAAAAACATTAACAATGTATCTGTTGAAAGATTTAACAATGAATTATTAACAATTTTAATTTAACAATAAATTATTGTTAAATCTTTCAACAGATACATTGTTAATGTTTGTTGAGATTATCTAATAATGTCAACCGACTATTTTGTCATTACCATCTATAACATTTGACACTTATACTGTCCCGAGGAAGAGCGCGGCGGGCGCTCGAAACGTCGACAGAATAAATTGATTTTTTATTTTCATTGACTGACTCCTTTCCACGCAATCTTTAGTTAATACTCACAGCCAGTATAATAATTAATTATAATTAAAAATAGTATAAACCCATGCAGAGACTCCTGGAGTTAAAACGTCGCGGTATATCGCGATTATTTTATAAACAAACTGATTGTACCAGATGTTTATATGCTAACTAACATCTTTTATATTTAAATAGATCGTATTGAGAAGATAAATATTTACAAATCATTTCTCTATCTCTTGCAAAAAAATAACTTTAGAAAGTTTAAGAGTTAAAAAAAAAAAATGAAGAATAAGGAAGGTACTTTTTATTTATTTTCACTTTTTTTTTTGTATCTAATTAAAAATGTTTTTATAATGTATTCAAAATATTTAAAACATAAATATATATACTACGTTTCAATTTGAATCGAAGAGTGAAATTATTTTCTTCGAGCTAGGAAAATGATGCAATTAAATTACACTGTGCTACAAGAAAAAAAGCCCCGAGATAATTCCTTCAGATTCTTAAGTAAAATGACCTCCTGAATCCAAATATGACCTCCGTTTTCCCCCACCACGTACCGTTTTCGGGGGGAGCCCCCTACTTATTTCCACCCCTTTTCGTTAATTATAGGGCCATGAATCAAATTTGGAGGGATGAAAAGGAATATTTTAGCCTTAACATTTCTTCAGAAGGTCTAGAGAAGTGAAAAGTTAAAAAACATTAACATTTGGATCCAAGGGGGGGTGTGGGGGAGGATTTTGTCCCTTAAAATGCAAAAAAATCGTTAAAAATGATCATTTTGATTTTTTCACTGATTTTCTACATATTCCAGCGGACAGACCCACCTCACCCTTCCTTAAACATCCCTCAACTAAAAAAAAATATATAGGATAAAGCGGGTGGGGTGTGAGCGATTCCGAAGCCCTTGCAAGCAAGATGGAAGATTCACAACTCAGTTGGTCAAATTGGCAAATATGCGGGTAGAACTTTCATTTTTTTGGGCTGATCTTTACAAATTTAAACTTAAATATACGGATTCTTCTATGTCCTTCAATATTTCCATATTTTATCTAAAGGGGTAGAAATTATTTCTTGTCAAAGTTTGAAAAAATTCTTCCTGCAAGGGCTTCGGGATCGCCCACACCCCACCCGCTTTATCCTATATATTTTTTTTTAGTTGAGGGATGTTTAAGGAAGGGTGAGGTGGGTCTGTCAGCTGGAATATGTAGAAAATCAGTGAAAAATTTTGAAAAAATCGGAAAAAACGCTCATTTTTAACGATTTTTTTGCATTTTAAGGGACAAAATCCTCCCCCACATCCCCCCTTGGATCCAAATGTTAATGTTTTTTAACTTTTCACTTCTCTAGACCTTCTGAAGAAATGTTGAGGCTGAAAAATTCCTTTTTATCCCTCCAAATTTGATTCATGGCCCTATAATTAACGAAAAGGGGTGGAAATAAGTAGGGGGCTACCCCGCGAAAACGGTACGTGCTGGGGGGAAAACGAAGGTCATATTTGCATTCAGGAGGTCATTTTACTTAAGAATCTGAAGGAATTATCTCGGGGCCGGAAAAAGTTTCATTTTGCAGCACAGTGTTATTAGGAGGGAAAAGAAATGCAAATTTAGAGCCTAGCATGGGCGTAACTAGGGCAGTGCCGGGGGAGGGCGTGCCCGGCACCCCCCTAGTTACCCCCAAGCTACTATATGCAACAATTTTGAGAAAAGAAAAAATCAAATGTTGATGTCTTACTTTAGCATAGTCGAGTGGGAGAGATGTATCCGGGCAGGTGTAGAGACCCTCACTAGAACAAAAGAGAAAAATTTTATAATAAGTTGCAAATGGTGCCTGGATAGTTTGTATCGTAAAGATAGGCATATTTACAAAAAAGTAGTGATGAAGATTGATATATTGTTATAGAGAATCAAAAAATATGACAAAATAAAATATCAATGTGGGGAACAAACCTCCACATTGCTATTTTATTTCTTTATAATTTTTTTTTTCTTTATAATGATAAATATTCATTACTATTTTTTATACACCCTGTATAATGTAGATCGTGTAAATTTCATAATAGGAATTATAATAATATTGAAACCCACACCGCAATCCTTAAATTTAATAATAATTCAAGTTTCAGCCGTTGACTCTCGATGAAAAACTTTGTATAATAGCATTTATTTTTGATACATATAGATATCATTATTTATGAAATAATTCAACGTCTTTTAATGTCAGTCTCTTTTATCTGTGGCTTATTTATCAAATTACAATGTTTCGGTCTCTCATTTTGAAGCCTTCCTCGGGTGCAATTCAGCTGAAGATGTAACATTGTTTATAATGTGTACCTGAGGAAGGCCGAAACGTTGAATTATTACAAATAAACCACAGTTAAATCAAAATAAGCCTTTTATAAACCAGAATTTATCTATATATAATAGCAGAATGTCCGTCTGTCAGGCTCTTTTGATCAACTTCCCGTTGGAATTTTGAAACGAAATTTTATCTGCTTACAGAGGACCTTCTAGAGGTTACAGGAAAATTATTTTCGGCCTGAAATTCCTATAACTTTTTGAGTTATAAATTCCTAAATTTACGATTTCTCTCATAGGAAATGTATAGAGAAATATTTATGTATTCTTTTTGCATTTATGTATTCTATGAACGTAAACAAATCCTCAAACAGGCACTGGAATGGAATAGTAGTAATGATAATTTTTCCATAATTAAGAAAAGCGCCCTGGGGCTTGGTGTAGTGGCTAGCGTGC
Source organism: Euborellia annulipes (assembly GCA_023213315.1). Taxonomy (NCBI): domain Eukaryota; kingdom Metazoa; phylum Arthropoda; class Insecta; order Dermaptera; family Anisolabididae; genus Euborellia; species Euborellia annulipes. The sequence goes on from JAKCPI010006253.1 coordinate 15,548, forward strand.
TTGTCTTCTATACCAAGGGTCGCGGGTTCGGATCACAAGCAATCCGATGATTTTATTTAAGCCATTTAGATACCAAATGGCTTGAATAAGAATGCCTGGACCCCTAATACATGTATATTCAAATAACGGTTAAAATCAAAAGTCTTAAATGGCCTAAGTTGCCGAAAAGACTGTGTGTATGTGTGTGTGTGTGTGTGAGTGTGACAAATTATGCACCTCAATTAATTAATTTTTCAAATACAATAATAACGTTAAAACAGTAAAAATTAGAGTATATTAATTATAAAAACGGTGACAAATGTCTAAGCAAATAAATAACGGATTGAATAAAAAATACGGTCAAGAATAAAAATCACAATTTCTTAAGTGAGAAAGAAAGAACCTACAAATTGCCAAATTTATTTTCCATCACGTGTTACACAATAAATAATAATAATAATAATAGTGAGTCAAGAGTGTCAGGAAGTTGTTTAAATGTTCAAGAAGAAGATAATCAAGGTTGAGACAACAAGTGTCATAACAAAGACGAAAAAGCTTCACTTTTATTCCGCTTTTTAATTTATCTTGTCTCAAGTCAGTTTTCAAATTAATGTTTTTGACATCTGCTTTTTGTTTAAAAGACTGTTAAGTATCTTGAGCTTATCTCAAATGTTCTCTCCTATCTTCTAAATTTACTTGCCTTCTTAAAAAAAAAATCTGGTGTGACTGTCGCACAGCACACAACTTTCTCTTACCTTCGGTAATCGAAAGTTGTGTACTGTGCTTGTCACACCAGATTTTTTGTGTCGACATGTATTTAGTTCCCTACAGTACGGAACATTTGAATTCAGATGTAAAATTTATAAGTATGGGAAAATATTTATATTTTGTTACCATGGCAACCATTTCTCCTATCTTTTCTATGAAGTACAAGAGTAAAGTGGTCTTCAGAAGATTTCAATGGCAAAATGAGAATATACATTTTATTGAAGCATCTAAAAAATAATTGATTTTTGAATTTTAAAAAAAAATTGTTAGAGCGTATTTTGAGAAAATCGAAAAAAACTGAAAAAGTACATCAGTAAAGTACTAGTACTCTTTGGTCGATTTTGTTTAAAAGCTTATTTTCACGCTCCCGGGGGGTGTTTAACTTATATATAAAATTTCAGTCTCACAGCTCAATTCCTTCATGCTTAAAATTGAACACAGCACACACACAGACAGACCATGTCGCGAAAAACCACTTTTTGTTGGGACTCAAAACGTGATATATCCATCAAAATCTCGACATCGAATTTTTGACATGAATCCAATACTTCCTTCTCTCTATATATATTAACATATATAGAGGTAAGAGAAAGTAAAAAAAATATAGCGTTGTATTGATTTAGTGCATCCTTTCCTATGTATATATAATTATATATTCTAACAGTTTTTTATTTATTTTAATTAATAAATGTATAGCTAAAATGGCTATTTGCCAAGGCCAAGTTGAGAGAAAAATAATAATTTAATTTTACTATTTAAATAAGGATATTAAACATTTTAATACACACCAGAACATTGTTTAAATTTTAAAAGCCATATATGCATTCATATATATAAATAGGGATGGAAAAGTCGACACTGACTTTAGTCAAGAATTGATCTTATACTGACAATTTTTTTTTTTTTTTTTTTGGAATGGGTGCATAAGGTCCGAAGACCTATAATGACCAATAGTCACATGCAGCCAGGAAGAAAATAAAAACAAAAGGAGAAGCATAAAGGGGAAACTCAACTGCGGGAACTGAGAAGATGCCTGTTGAGATTAGACTTGAAAGTCTGAAGATTGTAGGTTTTGGGGAAGATAGACGCAGGGAGCTTGTTCCAATCACGGGAGGTCATGGGGACAAAGGAAGAATGAAATTGATTTGTTCTGTTAGTCGTGATCTGAACAGCATAGGGATGCTGGGACGATAATCGCCTTTTTAGAATCGAGTTGAAACTCTATCAAGTCGATTAGAATCGATTCTCACAGGCCCATAGTTAGTATTCGATGATATTGAATAATATAGTTTGTAACCTTGATTGTCATTGATTGTCTTCATCTTTCTTTCAAAACCTACACATAACACACCCAATCTACACCCTTTCTAATAAGATCGGTTAGTGAAGATATGTGGCATTCTTAATTCCTCAATTTTGATGTTTTAATGTGATATTTTATTTTAATGTTGAAAGTGCAATTTCTGGATAGAATATGCTTTTATAAAAATATTGAAAAGAATATTTGTGTATGTTGTATTTAATAAAATGTTTAAATACTTAATAAATCTTATATTATAAATAAATAAATATATTTGATATTTACTGAGTATCTCTCAACCACGAGTTAATGAGTTTTTAAAAAGTCGACTTTCAGAAATGATTAAGGTGCGCATCTCGAAATGCCTTTAGAAGACGATTCAGTACCGAGTTACTCTAAGCGGCAAGAGATGGCGTTAGTCTTTCCCATAGGAATACAAGGGATTTATTCCATTTCATTTGAAAGATTCCAGCTAATTAATTAACGGTAAAAAATTAATTATTCTTTAACACAATGATTACTAATTTAATTATCTATAAGATATAGAGGAAATTTTTAAAAATATCTTTTATTTAATGCGATTAATCTAAAAAAAAATTTATTTTTTCGAAAATCAAAAAAAGGGCTTCTATAAGTTGTAGATATTTTAAAAAGCTTTAATTCAAAAAAAATTTGAGGTCGATAGCTTCAAAATTGTGGCCGCTGGAAACTCCCAAAATTATTATTTTTTTTTTTTTTTTTTTTTTTTAAACATTCACACTTTTTTCTCATTCACACTCACACTCACACACACATTCACACAGTCTTTTCGGCAACTCAGGCCATTTAAGACTTTAGACGATAACCGTTGTAATTAATATATCAATTTGGTGTTCAGGCATTTCTATTTAAGCCATCTGGTATCCAAATGGCTTAAATAAAATCATCGGACTGCCTGGGTCCGAACCCGCGACGTTTGGTATAGGAGGTAAGCACGCTACCTACTACGCCAAACTCGGGGGCCTCCCAAAATTAGACGCGCGCCTTAATCAATTCCGAGAATCTAAAAATATCAAGTCGATTCGAAAATCGGAAAAATCGATTTTTCGAGCGCCTTTTTCCATCCCTCATTTATAAAAACCATAAATAAGCAAGTGATTAATGTTTCGAAAATTTTCTTTTTTGTTTTGGTTATGATCTCCTTAACTTGACGGATTGGTATTATCTGTTTCCCAAAAGGAAGAAGCACTTGAGAGAGAAAGAAGTTCTTAAATGAAAAGACACCCGAGGAGATAAATGAGCCTGCAACTCTTCGGATGAATTCACCCCGGGGGTAAATACATATGTTCGCCGCCGCCGCAGTCGCCTCAACCCGCATCCTGTAGGCTAAGGGTGTTTCACCCTCTTGTAACCAAGAGTCCCTCACCCCCTCCACACGCTGCTGCCTCATTATCACTATTTTTACAATGAGATATTTCCGAAAATATTAATTATACTATTAGAAGCTTAAACACATTGGAAAACCATAAATAAAAAAAATATAACATTCATGTATATTACACTAATTATTGTAGGGCTTAGTGGAAGATAGTCATAAGCCATCATTTTGTCATTTTTGAGATATTCATGCCATTAAATATCTCTCTTTAATACCACACAAAGAAGTTCCCTGATTTTACAACAATTAACTGCACTTAATAAGTGCAAGTTCTCTACTTGGCCAGCAAGTGATGATTCGAGAAGTAAGAAAGTCATAAGCCACAGCAAAATGGCGAAGAGTTCTGGCGACATCCGAAAGCAATTAAAAAAAAAACATTTTTCTTTTTTTTTTTTTTAATACAATTTCGGACGTTTCGGCCGATTTTTTCGGCCTTCATCACGACAAATGTTATGTTTGCCTCGAACTTAGAGGGGCTTTTGGCAACTCCTGACCTACTTTTGATGCTAACATTCCTCAAATAGCATGACTACTGGTTCAAGAGACACTCTAAAAAAAACTTTTGTGGAAATATGTTAAAAAAGTGCAAAAAGTTTTAAATATGCAAAAATATGCAATATAAAATGTGAACCATAGTGCTAAGGGAGAATGAACGGATCTTGCATGCAAGGGCGGATACAGGGGGTAAGGTAATTACCCCCCCCGAGATTTGAAAAAATATTTTTTTCGCAAAAAAATAAATTTTAAACGTAAAATTTTAAAAATCAATACCAAAAAATTTGATTTGTATTTATATCCTCATGAAAATACCAGGTTCCGCAAAGAGTGAAATTTTCGCGAACGGCAAATGAAAAAATTTTTGGTTTCAAAATCAAAATTTTGGTTCCGCGAAAAACTAAATTTTTCGTAGAAAAACTTTTGAGAACAGGCCCCCCCTACCCCGAAAAGAATTTCTATATACGCCCCTGGTGTGTGCGACGAGTCACACCAGATTACCCCCCCCCGAAAAACACCTCTGGATCCGCCCTTGCTTGCATGTCCAGAAAAATTAAACATTATTTTTCAACGGAGCTATTAATAAAATAAATCTGGAGTGACTGTCGCACAGCACACAACTTTCTCTTACCTTCGGTAATCGAAAGTTGTGTTCTGTGCTTGTCACATCAGATTTTTTGTGTCGACATGTATTTAGTTTCCTACAGTAGGGTACATTCGATTTTCAAGATGAAATATTTATATTTTGTTACCATGGCAACCATTTCTCCTATCTTTTCTATGGGGTACAAGAGTAAAGTGGTCTTCAGAAGATTTCAATCACAAAATGAGAATATACATTTTAAAGAGACATCTAAAAAATAATTGATTTTTGAATTTAAAAAAAAAAAATCGTTGGAGTGAATTTAGAGAAAATCGAAAAAAACTGAAAAAGTGCATCAGTAAAGTACTAGTACTCTTTGGTCGATTTTGTTCAAAAGCTTCGTGTCACGTCCCATGGGGGTGCCTAACTTAAATATACAATTTCAACCATCCTAGCTCTTTTCGTTCTTGAGATATTTAGTTCACAGACAGACACACACAAAGACAGACAGACAGACCATATCGCGAAATAAACTTTTTTGGATTCAGGGGACCTCAAAACGTGTATATCCATCAAAATCTCGACATCAAATTTTTGACATGAATCCAATACTTTCTCTCTCTATATATATTAACATATATAGAGGTAAGAGAAAGTAAAAATTTAGTGAGTTATGTTTTCTAAATGAATTCCATGATAACAGAATATATCTTTAATAATTTTTTATCATTTCAAAATCTCTGCTTTTTTTGTATTCAAATTTATGTTAAATAATTAATTCTTGCTTTCTAACCTTTAATATTTTTTAATAGTATGGACAGGTGAATGTTAGGTTACTACGTAGGTAATATGAAGTAATCAAACGAAAACTTTCATCTTTCTTATGATATAATAATGTTTGTAATTTGGGAGTGGTCATCTAATAGTAGTAGCCAGGGAGAAAGAAAGAAAAGAGTCACGAGTGTGTCGGAAAAGGATGATTTGTGAAGGGGATGTCCAAACGGTAACGGAAATCAAAAGGGCTGCTTTTGTCCAAAAAGGGCGAGGATGATGATGATGATGTGCATGATGTATGTGCCACACCCTCGATCAAACCCACCACCACACGCACAATTGTTATCAAATCAAAATATTGAAATTGAATGAACAAGCAATTTCTCAAATGAGTGTCATCACTTCTCGGGGTGCTAATTTTGGGAGATTCCAGCGGCCACAATTTTGAAGCTATCGACCTCAAATTTTTTTTAAATTAAAGCTATTTAAAATATCTACAACTTATAGAAGCCCTTTTTTTGATTTTCGAAAAAATAAATTTTTTTTTTAGATTAATCGCATTAAATAAAAGATATTTTAAAAAAATTCGCTCTATATCTTATAGATAATTAAATTAGTAATCATTGTGTTAAAGAATAATTAATTTTTTGCCCTTAATTAATTAGCTGGAATCTTTCAAATGAAATGGAATAAATCCCTTGTATTCCTATGGGAAAAACTAACGCCATCTCTTGCCGCTTAGAGTAACTCGGTACTGAATCGTTTCTAACGGTTTTTCGAGCCGCGCACCTTAATCATTTAGGTGTACTAAGAAAAAAAATTAAATCTATATTTACTGTCGACGGACTTCATCCCCTCCTACTCCTGGAGCTTTTTTACTTTCTCTTACCTATATATAGAAAGTATTGGATTCATGTCAAAAATTTAATGTTGAGATTGTGATGGGAATTTTGGCATTGAGTCCAAAAATTTAAGTCCCACGAAATAATCTGTCTGTGAATAAAATAAAGTATGAAAGAAATGAGTGAGCTAGGAGACCTCAAAACGTGTATATCCATCAAAATATCGACATTGAATTTTTGATACTTTCTCTCTCTATATTTTAACATATATAGGTAAGAGAAAGTAAAAAAATCAAAAATATATTACAAATTGCGTATATTTCATCATCTAACGGAAACAATTATGTATAATTTAAAAAAATCTGGTGTGACTGGCGCACAGCACACAACTCTTACCCTTCGGTAAGAGAAAGCTTTGCACCGTGCTGGTCACACCAGATTTTTTGTGTCGAGATATATTTAGTTGCTCTTAGCACTTTAGTTCCAAACTTGACCACGCGATGATTCAATGGTAGATGGCGCTGAGCTACGAATGCTTCCACAACAGTAAAGTGTAGGCTACTTCAAATAATTTCCACGAAAAATTTCACTGATATACTTTTTAAAAAGCATCTAAAAAATAGTTGATTTTTGAATTTTAAACAAAATTACTTGGAGCGAATTTTGAGAAAATCGAAAAAAAAACTGAAAAAGTACATCAGTAAAGTACTAGTACTTTTTGGCCGATTTTGTTTAAAAGCTTATTTACACGAGGTCGGGGGATGCATAACTTAAATACAAAATTTCAACTTCCTAGCTCATTTACTTCATGGTCAAAAATGTCCACACAGACCAATTTGCGGGACCCACTTTTTTGGACTGTTTTTGAACATGTATATCCATCAAAATCTCGATATCGAATTTTTGACATGATCGCAATACTTATGCCCAGTTGCACCAACAAGTCTCAGATCTTGGCTTGGTCAAGTCCGTCTTGAACTCAAGTCTCAGCTTGAGATTTAAAACGTTGCACCAATGAATCTTCAAATGAACTTACACAAGCTGCCTTTAAGAAAAAACAACATCTGGCAACCTCGCATTTTTGTTACAAATTAGCCACTAGGAGGCACTGCAGGACAACAAAAAACATATTTGCTAACCAAAATCTGACCAAAATAAAAATAAATAAATAAATAATCAGCTTAATCTGTTTTATCAAATTCTGTCAACAAAAAAATATTAACAAATTTTAATAAGTGAAGTATTTCTAGGTCCTCCCTCATTGGGGAATAAAAAAAGAGAAAAATTATAGCGATTAAAAACAGTTTAAACTTTTACACACCGTCTATGCTTCAACAAATTTTATTTCTAATTTTTTATATATAATATAAATATACCTGGTCAATTTTTTAAAAATTCTTGACAGGCAGGATGAAAATATAATTTTTTTTTAAATAATAACAATAAGATTGATTAATTTAAAAAAAAAATATATTCTAAGGGATTATATAGATAGTTTAATAGATAAAATGTCACAATTCTCCTTTTAGGTTACGAATTCAGGCTGAGAGGGACTTAAGTCGCCAAATTTGACTACTTGAGATGTAAGCTCAAAATCAGGACTTAAGTTCGTATTAAATGTTGGTGCAACACTCTAAGTTCAAATGTAAGATGTAAGACGATCTTGAGACTTGAGATATGTTGGTGCAACTGGGCATTACTCTCTCTATATATTTCATATATAGGGTAAGAGAAAGTAAAAATAAAAAGAAATTCCACAAAGATGACTTTTATCTTCAATTATTGGAATGCAAGGAAGATCTTGATCTCTAAGATGAGGAAGTCTTTTTTTTTTTTAAACATCTTATATATCATCACCAACCTTCTTGTCGTCATCAATCAGTATCTTTGGATAATAAACTTCAAGTAATAAAATCCAAAGGTTAGTTTTCTTGGAAATACGTATTAAATGTTTGGTGACTATGAAAATATTTTCAATTGTGTTTAGTCACACCAGATTTTATTCGCAATTGTTGATTAATAATAAAAAAATCTGGTGTGACTGGCGCACAACACACAACTTTCTCTTACCTTCGGTAATCGAAAGTTGTGTACTGTGCTTGTCACACCAGATTTTTTGTGTCGACATGTATTTAGTTCCCGGCAGTAGGGAATATTTGAATTCAGATGTAAAATTTATAAGTATGGGAAAATATTTATATTTTGTTACCATGGCAACCATTTCTCCTATCTTTCCTATGAAGCACAAGAGTAAAGTGTGCTTCAAACAATTTTGAGGGCAAAACGAGAATATACATTTGAAAGAGCATCTAAAAAATAATTGATTTTTGAATTTTAATCAAAATCGTTAGAGCGAATTTTGAGAAAATCGAAAAAAACTGAGAAAGTACATCAGTAAAGTACTAGTACTCTTTGGCCGATTTTGATTAAAAGCTTATTTTTCCGGTCCCGGGGGGTGTTTAACTTAAATATAAAATTTCAACCTCCTAGCTCAATTCCTTCATGCTTAAAATTGAACACACACACACACACCCACCCACACACCCACCCACACACCCACAGACAGACCATGTCGCGAAAACCACTTTTTTGGATTCAGGGGACCTCAAAACGTGAAGATCCATCAAAATCTCGACATCGAATTTTTGACATGAATCCAATACTTTCTCTCTATATATATATTACATATATACATAGGTAAGAGAAAGTAAAAAAAATAAATAAAACCCTCTTCCTTTAATCAAAATAAGGAAAGGAGTTAATAAAATCGTCCGCGTCTCGCGTTATTAACTTCCATGTGCTCAATTGAAAAAAAAAAAAAAAACTGTTTCCTCGTTTGTCTTATAAAACAAACAATCTTTATTACTCATTGTATCTTCAATGCATTTCATATTATTTAAACGTCTCTTTTCTAGGTTAATATTAATAATAATGAAAGTAATAATAATTTGCATTCAAAATTTATGTGTTAAAAAAAAAAATAAGACTACTTTGGAAACATTTTAGGTTATAAGATTTACAAAAAAAAATCTTAATGTGGGCGTGAGTGTAACTTTTTATATATTTTATATTTTAATTAGAAGAGGTTTTACTCAGACTACAAAAATTCTAGGTGGTCTTGAATATTTAATTTCTAAATTATTAGAATGAATTAAGTCAAAAGTGCTGAGGCGATAAATTTATTCGACCTTTCGGCATACAGCCATCTTCAGAGCACTAAAAAATAACGAGATATATATACACATATATACAATAATTATAAAAGAATTCTAAAAAATACCTTTGAATAATTTACACCAAAATCAAAAACAGAGGAGATAAAATTGAAAAATTTAAAAAATGAATATTTAATAAAAACTTGATTTTGGTGTAAATTATTTAAAGGTATTTTTTAGAATTCTTTTATAATTATTGTATATATGTGTATATATATCTCGTTATTTTTAGTGCTCTGAAGATGGCTGTATGCCGAAAGGTCGAATAAATTTATCGCCTCAGCACTTTTGACTTAATTCATTCTAATAATTTAGAAATTAAATATTCAAGACCACCTAGAATTTTTGTAGTCTGAGTAAAACCTCTTCTAATTAAAATATAATAATATTACCAGACCACACCATCGTTAAGAGTAACTTTTTATTTTGCTTATACCTCTGGGATTATACGAATTATGATAAATTTCGTATTTATTTAAAAATTAACGCCCAAATAGTTCAGCACTCTTGCAAAAGATGGCAGGATAGTCTAGCAGCCGGCATTATCAGATCACTTATAAGCCTATATTTTTATGCTGTTATAAATGATATAAGCAGTATAATAATATTTATAAATTATTCATTTCATCAAGCCACTCATGAAATTCATCGACAATTCGCAGATACAATTTTAGACATTTTTACATTTATTCTTATTATTCATAATATTGTTTTTATATTAATTGAATATTTGTTATAGCTGTAGTATTATGTTCAAGATAATAAGGAATAATTTCCAAAGAAAAATGCAGCCAAATTTATTTCATTTGATTTTAATAAAAATTCTTAATCACTTGCTGACGTTTCGGTTCGGGTTTGAACCATCATCGAGGCTCTGATTTTGTCTTTATGTTTTTAAACAATACATTCAAACTATTATGGTAGTATAGATAGAGTAAATTAATATTATAATATAAAAAATAGTTGAATATAATCTCTGTTTTTATATTGTTTTCATATTGCTTTAATATTGTATTTATATTGTTTTGTTTTCATATTGTATTGATTTTGCTTTTGTTTTGTTTTGTTATTGTATTAATTTTGTTGTAATTTTTATGTATTTATTTTGTAGACGTTTTGGCCCAATAGCGCGTGGCTAAACGGGCGAAATAAAAAAAAAAAATTATCCATTATTAAAAAATCAACGAAAGTCAAATATATTAGTGAGTCACATTCTTATTTAATGGGAAATTAGGAATAATCCTCACTATATCTATCTATCGATCTTCTATTTATATGATTCGCTAATGTCCGTCTGTCTGTCTGCCTGTCACGCTCTGTTTGATCAACTTCCCGTTGGAATTTTGAAACGAAATTTTATATGCGTAAAGAGCACCTTCTAGGGATTATAGGAAAATTATTTTGGTCCCGAAATTTTTATAACTTTTTGAGTTAATAATTCCTAAAGTTACAATTTCTCCCATAGGAATTTTTTTTTAAGGTCTTTTTCGACAACTAAGGCCATTTAGACCCCCATCCCTATTTATTTCAAATGATTTGTAGTCAAATCAAATGAAATAATTGAGAAGGATGAATAAATCCAGAGCTCTGATATTCAGGCAATTTATTCGGATTAAATCCCTCCGCTATAGGTCAACGTTTCGGGGCTCAAACGGCTCCTTCTTCAGGAACATGCGGTGTCGATCATTCTTCGTTCGACACCATTGCCTTTTAGCACATGTTTTGTAGCGAAACTAACCACATCATTTATGACAAAATTGAGGGCTAATTGTTTTCTCGACACCGCATGGACCTGAAGAAGGAGCCGTTTGAGCCCCGAAACGTTTACCTATAGCGGAGGGATTTAATTCGAATAAATTGCCTGAATATCAGAGCTCTGGATTTATTTATTCACCCTTCTCAATAATATCCATCAGGCTGCCTTTATCTTCATCACAAATGAAATAAATTTTTCTCGCTTGGGACGGGAAGCGAACCCGGGACTCCGGCGGAGAAGCTAGTGTCTCTTTTTTTTTTTTTAATATAAAAAACATTCACACTTTTTTCTCATTCACACTCACACTCACACACACATTCACACAGTCTTTTCGGCAACTCTGGCCATTTAAGACTTTATACGATAACCGTTGTAATTAATATATGTATTTGGGGTTCAGGCATTTCTATTTAAGCCATCTGGTATCCAAATGGCTTAAATAAAATCTTCGGACTGCCTGGGTCCGAACCCGCGACGTTTGGTATAGGAGGTAGACACGCTACATACTACGCCAAACTCGGGGGCTAGTGTCTTCTTTCTAATTGTAAGCCACGGCTCCCGGGCAGTCCCATAGGAAATATATAGAGAAATATTTATGTATGCTTTGCATTTTGTGTATTCTATGAATGTACAAATCTTCAAGCAGGCACTGAATTGGAATAGTAGTAATAATAATTTTCTTTTCATAATTAAGAGGCCCCCGGGTCTGGCGTAGTAGGTAGCGTGCCTACCTCCTATACCAAACGTCGCGGGTTCGGACCCAGGCAGTCCGATGATTTTATTTAAGCCATTTGGATACCAGATGGCTTAAATAGAAATGCCTGAACACCAAATTGATTTATTAATTACAACGGTTATCGTCAAAGTCTTATATGGCCTGAGTTGCCGAAAAGACTGCGTGAATGTGTGTGTGAGTGTGAATGAGAAAAAGTGTGAATGTTTAAAAAAAAAAAAAAAAAAAAATAATTAAGAAAAGGCGAGAGTCCGCCGGAGGCAGCCCGAGGCCCGAGCCTCCTGAGAGAAAGGAGGGGGGGGGGGAGTCCAGGGGCAAAGCCCCCCTATCTAGATGCGAAATCCGTTAAAGGCGGGTGGCACGTATTCTCATTAAGGCGAGGGTCCGCCGCAGGCTTGTTAATGAATGAAGTAATCCCATTATTATTTAATTCTCAACTCTGGTCAATGACCAGATATGAAAAGCAAATCTTCTCTAAATCACATATTGTTTTGATGCTCTTCCTTCCTCTTGGCTGAATGTGTTTGGTCGATCGCCAGATGGAATGTCACACATCGCCACACACTTCCGATGGCCTTACAAGGGAAGGCAGACGAGCGAGCCACGTGACATCCCTCGAGAGTGGATTAATATTTACAACTGGCAATCGGAGACATTTCAATTTATGAGACAATCTATCCTCACCCATAATTCAAGAGAGTCCATCCTCAAGTTCCCAAGCGATTTGTGATGGTTAGCGTTGTTCTCATTGGAAATAGCCTTGAAAGCTCACTCAACTATGCATTATTATTGTATTCAAAGGAAAAATTTATTCTACTCTAGAATTAGTAAAAAAAAAAAATATTCTTTGCTTTTAACTTTCTCTTACGTTTGAATATATAGACCCTGTTAGGCAATAGTGTGTCAAGCGCCAAAAAATTTTAAGTCATCATACGAAAAATTGCATTTTTTTTTCAGTCTCGTACTTTACTGAAAAAAAAAATACAATTTTTAGTATGATGACTTAAAATTTTCGAAATAAAATATCATTTAGCAACTTCTAAAGTTTCTACGAGAAAGCTGAAAAAATTTCATAAAAAAGTTATACGTAAAAAATAAACCAAATTTCAAGAAAAAATTTTTTATAACCAAAAAAAAAATAGAAGCAATCGTCGGCACATCTTGAAATTAGGGGGGATAATTGTAGAATTAGTTGAAGTTTTTTTTTTTTTTTTTTTTTGAGTTAAAAAAAATAGGGTTTTTTCAAAAAAACTGAAATATTTCATATATCCGGGCTTCTGAAATAATTTTTGTATTTTTTTCTGAAAACTACATTAAAAAACAAAATTTTTATAGCCTTGCGGGGTTCTGAAATATCAATTTTAAAATAAGTTAAAGTTATTTGAAAAAAAAGAGCAGTTTTTTTTTCAAAAATCCATAACTTTTTTACTTTCTCTTACCTCTATATATATGTTAATATATAGAGAGAGAAAGTATTGGATTCATGTCAAAAATTCGATGTCGAGATTTTGATGGATCTTCACGTTTTGAGGTCCCCTGAATCCAAAAAAGTGGTTTTCGCGACATGGTCCGTCTGTCTGTGTGTGTGTGTGTGGGTGGGTGTGTGTGTGTGTGTGTGTGTGTTCAATTTTTAAGCATGAAGGAATTGAGCTAGGAGGATGAAATTTTATATTTAAGTTAAATACCCTCCCGGGACCGGAAAAATAAGCTTTTAATCAAAATTGGCCAAAGAGTACTAGTACTTTACTGATGTACTTTTTCAGTTTTTTTCGATTTTCTCAAAATTCGCTCCAATGATTTTGATTAAAATTCAAAAATCAATTATTTTTTAGATCAAATAAGATTTTCTTGGGCTTGGGATCACTCGTGTGAACGGCTGTTCACAAACCCATCTCCACATCGGTCCAAGGCCTCTCTTGTGTATTTGCTACTACCACCAAGATCGCACCGACGGCGGCTCCAGGCAGGCTTACGCCCAGACCCTTCTACGCTCACCGCCGCGCCCCTCTCGTCAGGACTTGAAAATAAAAAAATAATAATAATTTTTCTATTCATCTTGTCACTGACGGTCGAGATAAGCCGACGCTCAGCGCCATCCATTTTCAGGGGCTAGTTGCTCGGCAAGGTGAGTTGTTCACACTCCTTAGCAGATTCCGACTTCCATGGCCACCGTCCATTATTTTTTTAGATGCTCTTTCAAATGTATATTCTCGTTTTGCCCTCAAAATTGTTTGAAGCACCACTTTACTCTTGTACTTCATAGGAAAGATAGGAGAAATGGTTGCCATGGTAACAAAATATAAATATTTTCCCATACTTATAAATTTTGACATCTGAATTCAAATATTCCGTACTGCTCGGGAACTAAATATATGTCGACACAAAAAATCTGGTGTGACAAGCACAGTACACAACTTTCAATTACCGAAGGTAAGAGAAAGTTGTGTGCTGCGCGCCAGTCACACCAGATTTTTTTCAAAAAAACTGAAATATTTCATATATCCGGGCTTCTAAAATAATTTTTGTATTTTTTTTTTTTCTGAAAACTAGATTAAAAAACAAAATTTTTATAGCTTTGAGGGGGTTCGAAATATCAATTATAAAATAAGTTATAGTTTTGAAAAAAAGAGCAGATTTTTCAAAAATCCATAACTTTAGTTCGGGTAAAAAAAATTTGAAAAAATTCTCAAAAATGTCTTTAAGGTGCGCGTCTCGAAAAGTCGTTAGAAAGCTTTGACTACCGAGTTCCTCTAGGCGGCAAGAGATGGCGTTAGTGTTCCCCATAGGAAAACAAGGGACAAATTGCATTTCATTCTAGACTTTCCAGCTAATTAATTAAGGGCAAAAAATTAATTATTTTTTAACACAATGATTACTAATTTAATTATCTACAACTTATAGAGCTCCTTTTTTTAAAATATCTTTTTTATTTAATGCGATTAATCTAAAAAAAAAATTTTTTTTCGAAAATCAAAAAAAGGGCTTCTTAAGTTGTAGATATTTTAAATAGCTTTTAATTTAAAAAAAATTTGAGGTCGATAGCTTCTAAATTGTGGCCGCTGGAAAGTCCCAAAATTAGCACCCCGAGACGCGCACCTTAAGGGGTAGAAAAAAAGATAGAAAATTTTCAGCGAAATCCGCGAGGTTCAGGAAAAAAATTTGTCGATTTGGCATGGAATGACCCATATAAATTGTTACATCTTGATTTCTAATATATCGGCGAAAACTAAATATATCTCGAAACAAAAAAATCTGGTGTGACAAGCACAGTACACAACTTTCGATTTCCAAAGGTGTCTTAAAAATTGATTAATTCTTGGGAGGTTTCGAATAAAGTACCACATTAGTTTGATCTATTTTGGTCCAATTGATGATCTATATGGCATCACATGCCAAAAAAAAAAAAAATATTCCAATTATTTTAATGAAAACACAAAAAATGTAGATAATGGAATTGACATGATAGAGTGTAAGACTCTTCGTTGGGACCCCTGTGTCCCTTAGGCATTTACGCCAACCAAACATCTACAATAAATTAATATACACTTGAATCTTTTGATGCCCACGGAGCTTGGTGTAGTAGGTAGCGTGCCTACCTCTTATACCGATCGGCGCGGGTTCGGACCCCAGGCAGTCCGATGCTTTTATGTAAGCCATTTGGATACCAGATGCAGGGGCGGATTAAGAGGGGGAGGCGTGGCGATCGCCCCCCGAGAAGAAATTCTACAATGTTACGTAAAATCTTAGGCCTACTAATCTAAAGAGCATGTAAATCATTGTATTTTTTTTTTTTTTAATTATGATATTCCGGGCTTTAATTTTCATTTGAATTTGGTACCAATCAATTTAAATAAATAGAAAAGGGGTCTAAATGGCCATAGGTGCCCACAAATGTCAATTTAAAGGTTATTAACAAAACGACAATAAAAAAAAAAAAAAAAAACCGCCCCCCCCGAGAAAATTGCATTAATCCGCCACTGATCAGATGGCATTAAATAGCAAATGTCTTACCCACATAGATATATTCAGATATTGACGCATATCGTAAAAGTCTTATGTGGCCTAAGCTTTTACCGTATTTTTTTAAAGACATTGTGATGAATGTGATCGTGTGAGTGTAGAAGTGAATGAAATAAAACATAAAAAAAGCCTTTTGAGGTCTGTCAGTTAAGGTGCGCGTCTCGAAAAGTCGTTAGAAAGCTTTTGACTACCGAGTTCCTCTAGGCGGCAAGAGATGGCGTTAGTGTTCCCCATAGGAAAACAAGGGACAAATTGCATTTCATTCTAGACTTTCCAGCTAATTAATTAAAGGCAAAAAATTAATTATTTTTTAACACAATGATTACTAATTTAATTATCTACAACTTATAGAGCTCCTTTTTTTAAAATATCTTTTATTTAATGCGATTAATCTAAAAAAAAAATTTTTTTTTTTCGAAAATCAAAAAAAGGGCTTCTATACGTTGTAGATATTTTAAATAGCTTTAATTTAAAAAAAATTTGAGGTCGATAGCTTCTAAATTGTGGCCGCTGGAAAGTCCCAAAATTAGCACCCCCGAGACGCGCACCTTAAAAGAAATTTTAATTTTGATCTTATTTTTCTCTTCAACAAAAACTTTTTTTTTTTTTGCCAGTTGACCATTCAGATAAGGATTAAAGTAAATTAGTTTAATTTGTCAAATAAATACTTCATTTTTAATAATAATAATAAAAAGAGAAAGTTCAATTAGCGAAAAATTATCTTCTACTTGCTGTGAAGATGAGAGTTGATTTTTGTTATTGGAAAAAAGAGCTAGCTGCTTGATAACGAGGTCTTTTCTCTTCATCGACTCTCGCTTTTACCATTACCCTATATTGATATCTCAATGAAATTATTTTTTTTTTTTATTTAAAAATAAATTATGATTACTACTTTGAGTCAGAATTTTTTGTTCAATGTTTACAAGGATGAGATTTGGCCTTGGAAGATTTCCTCCTTAAATTAGATTTGCATACTTGTTCTTAAATAATAAATATGAAAATTTAATTTTCGGTTAACTATGAATTCATATTTAGGCAATGAATGAAATCAGAATTTTTATTCAATGTGTCATACAATAAAGGGTCGGACTAAGGCGAGCGCACAACTTTACTCACCCACTATTCAAGAAAAAAATATCCCCCCTCCTCCCTAATGGTCCGATGATTACCAAAAGCTTTTCAGTGTAAACGTACTTTAAAAAAAACTAGACTATTATAAGGAATTTTTCAATGCAGTTTTTTTTTAATGAATTAAATTCATAAGAGATTATTGGGACATCGAGCTATAATTTGTTTTAATGACTTATTAAAAAATTATCGTATAATTTTTTGTTATCAAGCAAATACAAAAAAACAATCTGTCCCAATAATCTTTAATTTTTTTTAAATTTAAAAATGAATTTATTGTTATTATTAATCACATATTAATTAAGAAATTTTTTTAAAATAAGCTTAGATGATTTACCTTCAAACGGGGTGAGAATGGTCAAAAATTCATATTTTCATTTATAACTCGTGCACCGTTTAGAGAAATTAACGAAACTAAGTGGGATCATTGCTAAGTTTCTTGATTACCTACCCTGCGAATTATAAATTTTTTAGGTCTTAAGGAATCTGCATGACAATAAAATATGCGAGTGACCATACTCGCCCCGTATTTGGGGTGAGAATGGTCTTGCTTATTTTTAAGTGCAAAGTAAAGAGGATTTGGTCGGGGTTAATATGGTTAGAAAGAACAAAGTTGATAATACAAAAATATAATATTAATAATTTTTAATTTTTAAAACTATGAAAAAAATGATTAAGAAATTGTGACATTTCCAAATTGGCTGTTATCAAAAACAAGCCATCCTCTGCTCTCTTTGGTGGGAGTAGAGAGGGTTTTTAAGACATCTTTCCTGTCCACAGCTGCTATCTCAGGTTCGTTCGGGAAGATAAATTTTCTCCTTTTTTTCAGGAATAATATAGGGACTTCGTCGTCATTGTAGGCAGCCTCCCTGTCCTCTATCTCTTGGCCGATAAAATGTTTCACACTCTTCTTACCCCTCATTATTACTAATACAAACTTTTCTGGTCTGAGGAAGGTGCACCTTCATCGTTTTCCACCTCAACTCGGTTATGATTTTCGATGACCATTCTCACCCCAAAAAAACACTGAATTTTACAATTTTTTAAATAATTTTTTTTATAAATTAAACTGTATTACTATTAATAATAAGCAATTTACCAATAGTTGACCAACAAGTTGGTCGTGCACCACGAGACGTTTTAAGATAATCTTCCAGCCTGTGCTAACTTGACAACCAAAGTTATACCGACTTAACAAAATATGAACAAATATCCCTAATTTCCGATTTTTTTTTTTTATTATATTTTATAAAAAAAAAAATTACCAAAACCAACTACCTCTTGAATAAACATGAGATACATTATTGCCACAAAAAAAATAGCAAAAATACAAATTCACAACATTCTACCGCTTAATTTCAAATATTCCTGCAAAACGACCATTCTCACCCCTCAGACCATTCTCACCCCGGATGACGGTATTTAAAAATTCAACTGTCAAATTAGTTCAGCATTCTTGCAATAGATGGCAGGCTAGTCTAACAGACGATATAGTATTAGCCTATATTTATATATTTTTATGCTTTTATAAAAGATACATAATATATAATAACATTTATAAAGTATTTATTGTTAAAAGATCAATGAAAATCAACCAAATGCATTAAATATTATTAGCTACCATTCTGACATCTCTTGGCAAATTTTTGAATTACTTGATTTTTTGGGCATACTTTTTATGACACACAACGCCATCTTAGCGGGAAAAACATGCGTAACTACTTCGCTCCGGAAGCCCCCTTAAGTCAAAAATTTTAACAATTTGAACAACAAAAATGAAATTATTTCTCTCTTTGGTGAAATAAAAACATCTACGTAAGAGAAAATAAACATAAATTGTATGAGTTAAAAAGTGAATGAACTTAAATGATCAGAAAAATATTCTTTTGTCATGAAAATAATCCCAAGTAACGAGTAATCAGAATGGAATTTTTAAAATAAGTAATTGATTTAACTTGAGAAATTTATTATGCCCGTTCCCGAGGGAGGAGTGAAATTCCTTTGGCCAGGCAAGACATCCGGCCCTCCTCTCCTGCTGTCGCTTATATAAGTAAAAAAGCAGAGGGATTTTTTGATGAACAAGTATGTATATTTCTATGTTGTTTGAGGATTGTACACAAGTGAGAGGGGGGGGGGGGGGGGAGTTGAGTGCGTGTCGAGGCCGAGACTCTTCCGAGCGTGACCAAAACCAACCAACACACCTGCCTTAACATGTATTTTACTTATATGTATATTTATAATTTAATGCGAATTATTTCTATTGTTAACTTTAATTAGATGATGCTTGCAAAAAAAATTTATATAAATTTTAAGAAATTTCATGCTTCGAAGCATTTCTACTATTTTGAAAATTTTTTAAAGACTCGATTCGATTATCCAAATTTAATTGAAATCTAATGATTAGGATACAAGAAAATGTAACTTAGTTAATTTGCAAAGATTTGAAGAAATTAATAAAGTTCAGTTAAAACTGTTGATGTCTTTGTGGCTGAAAGTATTACTAAGGCGGAGTCAAAATGTATGGAAATATTTTAGTTCTGAAGATGGCTTAGACCAGTGGCCGAAACGTCACCCAACGGCACAATAAAAGAAATAATTTTGGCTGCAATTTTTTTTGACTGTTGATTTCTAATAAATATAAATCTGGTGTGACTGGCGCACAGCATTTACCCTTTGGCAAGAGATGTCTACTGTGCTTGTCACACCTGATTTTTTTTTTGTTTCGAGATGATGAGCTACGAATGCTTCTTGGTTGCCTATCTTCTCTTTTAACACATTAACATCAGTAAAGTGTACTCTGTTCGAAATGAATATTAAAAGTGTTAAAATGTTAATATCTTTGAAAAACTTATAACTTGGTGTTTTTAATTAATTTTTTTTTTATTTATATAGATTTTTCTTTTCAATTTACATAATGGGATGTTCGATTAAGAGTCCGGTGCAGGCGTATTAAGAAAAAGCGTATTGCTTTTCACTAGGAACCGACCGAATATTCGGTTTCGGTTACGGTTTCAGCCAGTTTCGGCCAAAAATCCCAAGTTTCGGTTTCGGCCGAAACGTGAGTCTGAAAAAAGATGGGATGAGACTCGCATGCAAAAAAAAAAAAAAAAAAGGTCAAATGATTTGCAAAAGAGGAAAAAGGTTCGGGAAAAATTTAGACTCCCTAAAAACAAGGTAAAATGATTTTCACGGGAGGTGAAAAAAATTAAAAAAAAAAAAAAAAAAAAAAGTAAAATGATTTGAATTTTTTATAGGAAATACAAGTTTCGGTTTCTGTTACGGTTTCGGCTGAAAATCTTGTTTCGGTCCGGACCCCTACTAAAAACCCTTAGAAGCTCAATTGGTTGCCTATCTTCTCTTTTAAAGGCGAAATGAATCAATTGCTTATCTACTTATGACAGTGCTAATTTGGTATCCAAATGGCTTAAATAAAATCATCGGACTGCTGTTATTTGGCTATCAATCGCGTTCTTATATCCGCTTCCCCCGGTGTCTCTAATCCACATATAAAAATCAAACATTTAAATTGATCGATAGTTAGCTCCCTATATTTAATTTTTCACAAGCGTAATTTACTTTAGCCCCAAAAGTGGCATAGTCTTCATTTTGTTTACGAATTAATTTCATACAACTATATCTAGCATTAAAAATAGAGCTAACTTTTCAAAATGTTTTTTTCAAATTTAAAATTGTCTCCTCCAACTTTAGCTCATTTGGTTTTTTCGGCAATAAAATATCAGCATATCTTTTATATGTATTATTACTAAGGTTTAGACGTAGTCTAGACGTACCTTAGCTGATTCTTCTAAATCCTTACCATCAATCATAATAATATCTTCGAAACGAGCAAACCAATCGTCAAAATACTTCTCTTCTTTTTCCGAGAATTCAAATTCGGTTATCCTTGCATTTAATGAGTGTATTAATTTCTCTTTGAGACTCCTTTGGCTCTTCGTTTACTTTAATTTTCGCTAAAGTTTGCTCGCAGAACCTCTGGAAGTCTTCCATGGACTTCAATATTTTCTCAGCCATTTTTCTTTTCTCTTTTTTACCTCGTCGCCACAAAATGTTATATCTTATAATTGAAATAAATAACAAATCAGGATAACATTTAAATAATATATTTTAATTGCGAATAATAAATTACCATTAATTCGATTCTAATAAAAATCAATAAATACAAAGAATAATAAATTTCAGACAAGGCTTCCTTGAGTCCCTGATTAGGCTATCACACCTACAACAACTGCCTGGGAATCTTGGTATACAAGGCAGGCGCTCTACCAACTACGCCAAGCCCGAAAGCCATAATAAACTTAAATAATAAATAATAAGTCTAATAGACCTCACCTAAAAGCATTTAAGTCAATTTTAAGGATTTTTTACGAAATGGTTGCCATGGTAACAAAATATAAATATTTTCCATATAAATTTTCACATCTTTTTTTTTTTTTTTTTTTTTTTTTTTTTTTTTAAAACATTCACACTTTTTTCTCATTCACACTCACACTCACACACACATTCACACAGTCTTTTCGGCAACTTAGGCCATATAAGACTTTGACGATAACCGTTGTATTATATATTATCTATTGGGGGTTCAGGCATTTCTATTTAAGCCATCTGGTATCCAAATGGCTTAAATAAAATCATCGGACTGCCTGGGTCCGAACCCGCGACGTTTGGTATAGGAGGTAGGCGCGCTACCTACTACGCCAAACTCGGGGGCTTTTTACATCTTGAAAATCGAATGTAGCATACTGTCGGAAACTAAATACATGTCAACACAAAAATTCTGGTGTAACAAGCACAGTACACAACTTTCGATTACCGAAGGTAAGAGAAAGTTGTGTGCTGTGCGCCAGTCACACCAGATTTTTTTTACTTGAAATGTTCTAGAAACATTCATTTATATTTTATAAATCATTTAGGATAATTGACAGGTAAAAATAATATAAATATAGTAATGCTCCTTAATGGCCAATAAAACTTTCAAGATGCAAGTGATGCTTTTTTTAATCCCACGCTTTCCATAGATAGAAAGGTCATTTCTCCTTTTCTTTTCATTATTTTAATCTAAAAATTATAATTGAAAATTTAAATCTGGATGATAGGCAAATAAATAAAACGAGTATTTATGAACAACATAAAAGTATTGATTAGTGAAATTTAGGTTATGTTTATATACAGCAAGTGGATGATCCCATTATTAAATTTTCCTTTCATATTTAGTTATTTATTTAATGTTCAAAGTACAGTAAATTAAAATCAGAGGAGCCGGTTTTATTTATTTATTTTTTTGATAATTTTTAAAACGAATTTAGTAAATAAATATATAATAATAATTCTCTCTCATATTAACGAATATAAAAAAATCTGGTGTGGCTGGCGCACAGAACGCAACTTGTCTTACCTTCGACAATCGAAAGTTGTGTGCTGTGCTTGTCACACCAGATTTTTTGTGTCAACATTTACTTAGTTTTCGACAATAGGCCTATATTAGAATTCAAGATATAAAATTTTAATGCATATTATTAGGAGAATTTTTAATTATAGACCACATTTTTGTATTAAATATTTATTAAAAATATATAAATACTGTACAACGTTTCAACTGCTTATTCCTGCAGCCGTTATCAAGCACTGTGCACTTGGTCCGACTCAAATTCTCCTAATAATAATATTTCAAACCACAAAAGCTTTAATGCATACATTATATTTTGTTACCATGGCTTCTATGAAGTGGACTTTAAACAATTTTGTCTACAAAATAAGAATATAGGTACATTTTAAAGAGCATCTAAAATATAATTGATTTTTAAACAAAAGCCAATTGTGAGAAAAATAAAAATAAATTGAAAAAATACATCAGTAAAGTACTAGTACTATTTGATCGATTGGAATGAAATTCCTCCCCATGGTTGGGACATGAGTACTTAGCTAAAGTATAAAATTTGAGTATCGAGAGTTCGTTCCTTATTGAGTTATATTTAATCCACATTTTTTGATATTTCAGTTGAAATTCATTCAAATGATTGTGAAAATGACGTCAAATTCCAGCTAAAGGGAATCGCCTCCTTTTAATGGCGATTTCAAGAAAAGCAATCAAACAGCCATTTAAAAGCGATAAAATCTCTTTCAGAGAAATTTACATAAACATTATGTTTTGATATTTTAACTGGAATCGATCTTCTTGAAATTTAAGATTTTTTCACAATAAATTAAATTAATTTCAAGTGAAATATCAAAGAATGTGGGTTGATGGGAATTACTCAAAAACGAAAAAAAACTGTCGATACTCAAATTTTATACTTAAGCCAAGTACCAATGCCGCAAGTATTTCAAGAAATTTCAAACACATCAGCCAAAGGGTTCTAGTACTTTACTAATGTATTTTTTCAGTTTTTTTCGATTTCTCAAAATTCGCTCTAACGATTTTGATTAAAATTAAGTCTTAAAAAAAAAGAAAAATATTCATAAATATATCGATACTTTCCTATCGATACGATACCAAGTACAAGTATCGAGACTTCATCCCTAATAATAAAAAGAGTTTATGAATATCTGTAAAAAAAGATTCGCGTGATAATATCCGCATTATATTTTATTTATTAATACGTATAAATAGCAACAGATAAAAACAACGAAGTAACGAACTATTTTTTAACGCAAATTTAATGAATTTTAAATTTTAAATTATAAATCAGGTCTTTTCTATTGCATGTATTTATTCACTTTTAAAGTAATTTATTTAAAAAATTATGGTGATTAATTAATTGAAATGGAAAAAAATAATAATAATACAAATATAAAATATAAATTAATGCAAATTAAATAAAATTTGCATCATGATAAACGTATCGATGGAAAGGTGATTCATCCCCCACCCTGGTATTTTATACTTAAATGGAATGTATTAATATAGGCATATTCATCTATATATATAATAGCGGATTGTCCTTCTGTCTGTCTGTCACGATCTGATTGACCCAACTTCCCGTTGGAATTTTGAAACAAAATTTTGCAGTCTTATAGAGGACGTTATGGAGAGTCCAGGAAAAATATTTGAGTCCCGAAATTCCTATAACTTTTTGAGTTATTAATTCCTAAATTTAAAATTTCTCCCATAGGAAATTTATAGAGAAATATTCTTTGCATTTATGTATTCTTTGAATGTAAACAAATCCTCAAGCAGGCACTGGATTCGAATAGTAATAATGATTTTCTTTTGCCTTCGGGCCTTGGTGTAGTGGCTAGCGTGCTTGCCTTCTATTCCAAGGGTCCAGGGTTCGGATCCCAGGCAGTCCGATGATTTTATTTAATCCATTTGGATATCAAAAAATACGAGTGTCGTTAAATGGCCTGAGTTGCCGAACAAGATTGTGTGAGT
Organism: Euborellia annulipes; assembly: GCA_023213315.1. Lineage (NCBI taxonomy): Eukaryota > Metazoa > Arthropoda > Insecta > Dermaptera > Anisolabididae > Euborellia > Euborellia annulipes. The sequence continues at coordinate 39,948 of JAKCPI010006253.1, forward strand.
TGTTGTTTTTTGTCTTTTAATAATTAAGAAAAGGCGAGGGCCCGAGCCAGCTGAGTCCAAAATCATGATATTTGAGAGAATGAAAGAATACCTAAATGAAGATCTCGATATAAGAAAAGAGGTTGATGTCTCGTAGGGCGACCACATTGGTTTTCATCTTTTGTTTTTTTGTTACTGACCCGAGACGTAGGCCTTTAGAAGATTTAGTATATTTGAAATCAAGGTTAGTTAAGGGAAATTATTAGAGCAACGATATACAATATTATCTAATATTTAAATAAGTAATTTAGCGAGTTAAAAATTGTGCCTGCTAATGAACAATCAGAAAGCTTGTTTTACACTATCAAGTCTACAATTGGAATTCATTTTAACACTTCCATGCTTCAAATTGCAAAAACTCCGAAGCGTTAACAATCAATAGTGTTAAAAATTAATGTCATGTCTACTGGGTGTCTCTAATATTTTAACGCCGTATTTAATGCATCAAAATGGCGTCTTTAAACGTAAAAAGTAAGGTTATGATTTTGACAGCTTTGAAATAAAAGCACCATGTTAATTTTTGATTAGAGAATGCAATTTTTAACGCTGATGTTATTACTTTTCTTTTTAACACCCATTTGTTGACGTTAAATTTTAACGTCTGCTTTTAGAGAATAGACCTGTATACCAGTTATTTATAAATTGAAATAAAAGATAAATTCTAATTTTCTTTCGCACTTTTTATTTTCAAGTATACAAAATTTTTGCCAATATTTTGAACGCATCACCAAACATAATCTTTTATTTCAAACTATTAATAATTATTTTCGCCAAAATTTTAAATAGTATATAAATATATATATATTTAATTTTATCGTACCGATGGCGAAGGGGTGGGAGAAGTTCCACACGCTGATTTCTAGAATTTGTTTTCTTTTTTTGAAAAAAATTGTTTTTTTATTTAATAGATTTTAAATGGGTTGTGTATGTTTTTGTTTTTTCTTTAAGGGGGAACGGGACCGAAGTGGTTACGCATGTTTTTCCCGCTAAGATGGCGTTGTGTGTCATAAAAAGTATGCCCAAAAAATCCATTAATTCAAAAATTTGCCAAGAGATGTCAGAATGGTACCTAATAATATTTAATGCATTTGGTTGATTTTCATTGATCTTTTAACAATAAATACTTTAGAAATGTTATTGTATATTATGTATCTTTTATAAAAGCATAAAAATATATAAATATAGGCCAGATATAGGCAAATACTATATCGGCTGTTAAACTAGCCTGCCATCTATCGCAAAAATGCTGAACTAATTTGATAGATGAATTTTGAATAAATCATCTAACAATTGTAAGCTTATTTTAAAAATTTCTTAATTAATATGTGATTAATAATAACAATAAATTCATTTTTAAATTTAAAACAAAATTAAAGATTATTGGGACAGATTGTTTTTTTGTATTTGCTTGATAACAAAAAAATTAATTACGATAATTTTTTAATAAGTCATTAAAAAAATTATAGCTCGATGTCCCAATAATCTCTTATGAATTTAATTCATTAAAAAAAATCTGGTGTGACTGGCGCACAGCACACAACTTTCTCTTACCTTCGGTAATCGAAAGTTGTGTACTGTGCTTGTCACACCAGATTTTTTGTGTCGACATATATTTAGTTCCCGACAGTACGGAACATTTGAATTCAGATGTAAAATTTATAAGTATGGGAAAATATTTATATTTTGTTACCATGACAACCATTTCTCCTATCCTTCCCTATGAAATACAAGAGTAAAGTGGTCTTCAGAAGATTTCAATCGCAAAATGAGAATATACATTTTAAAGAGCATCTAAAAAATAATTGATTTTTGAATTTAAAAAAAATCGTTGGAGCAAATTTTGAGAAAATCGAAAAAAACTGAAAAAGTACATCAGTAAAGTACTAGTACTCTTTGGCCGATTTTGATTAAAAGCTTATTTTTCCGGTCCCGGGGGGTGTTTAAGTTAAATATAGAATTTCAACCTCGTAGCTCAATTCCTTCATGCTTAAAATTGAACACAGACACACACACCCACCCACCCACACACACACAGACAGACCATGTCGCGAAAACCACTTTTTTGGATTCAGTGGACCTCAAAACGTGAAGATCCATCAAAATCTCGACATCGAATTTTTGACATGAATTTAATACTTTCTCTCTATATATATATTACATATATACATAGGTAAGAGAAAGTAAAAAACCGCATTGAAAAATTGTCTAGATATTTTTTAAAGTACGTTTAGACGTCGCTCTTGAACCCCTTAATTAATCATAATAAAAATATTTCTGGTTACAAATTTAGAGGCTATTTGCTCTTAAAGATTTATTGAAGGGACTTCCTTTATTTCGAAGAGTTTTTTTTTTTTTTTTTAGCAAAAACAAAGAAATGATTTTTTAATAAAAAATAAAAAGTTATTGGAGAGCGTTGGCGAACCTTGTAGGTGTCACACACACCTACCTTGAGTAGGTGCGTGCACACACACACACACACCTCGGGGCTCTCGATTACTTTATTAAAGACCATTCACCAATTAGATAAGTTTTATATTTAAATTATATAAGAAAAAATAAAAATAACATCTCTAATAACAATAGCAATAATTTTTGCGTTTTTAATTATACAAAACGTCAAAGGCGGGAAGAGAAATGAATTTTTCAGACAAAACCTGATATATTTACATTGAGTTTTAGCAAATGGCAATTTTGAAGTGGTTCACGTGGGTGTGAAATAAATGATTACTTAATAATAAATCGTCTCTAATTTTTTACCACTTATTATTATTTTTAGAGAAAAGAGGAAAAAGTATTTTTAATTTAATTAAAAGCTCTCCATTTTCTAACGGATCTTTTGAAATTCTTTATTCATTTGTCAGTTTTCTAGGATATAGATTAGAATCGGTTGGAATTCTCACTGAGTCTAAATCCTGCTTAAAACTCACTAGCCATAAAGGTCTCTATTATATAAAGCAGGCCTAAAATAATTAATGCCAAAGCCGGAGTTATAAATAATTATATTGTAGTTTTTCGGAGGGGCAGAAAGGGTAATTTTTTTTTTTGAAAATCTTTTTTACAAAATTATTGATAGATTGAATAAAAAATAGTAATAATGTAAATGATAATTACAAGATTTTCGCTTGACTTCAAGGAGAGAGAAATCATTTATCTTGAAACTCCTTGAAGTTAAGCGATAGATGGAGTCTAAATAGCGTTAGCCGAAAAAGACCTGAAACGAATTTAAAAAAAAGTCAAGCGAATTTTTTTATTTTCTCTTACCTCTATTTATATGATAATATATAGAATATATAGTCAAAAATTCGATGTCGAAATTTTGATGGATATACACGTTTTGAGGCAAGGGCTGATCCAGAGGTGTTTCTCGGGGGAGGGGGGGGGATTCTGGTGTGACTGGTCGCACAGCACACAATTTTTTTCTTAATTTCGGTAATTTAAAGGCGCATCCTGTACTTGTTTGCCCAAATATAAATACAAATCAAGTTTTTATGTATTAATTTTTAAAATTTTACAATAAAAATAATTTTTTTTTTTTCGAAAAAAAAGATTTTTTTTTTTTTTTTTCAAATCTCGAGGAGGGGGGTAATTACCTCCTTTACCCTATTTAAGTTAGTCACCCCCCCCATCGGGACGAGACACCAAACTTTTCAACAAAATTAGCCAAAGAGTACTAGTACTTTACTGATGTACTTTTTCAGTTTTTTTTTCGATTTTCTCTAAATTCGCTCGATTTTGATTAAAATTCAAAAATCAATTATTTTTTTAGAATATCTCGGCACAAAAGAATCTGGTGTGACAAGCACAGAACACAATTTTCGATTACCGAAAGTAAGAGAGATCTGTAAAATTTTTGGTGAAAATTGTTTGAAGTACACTTTACTGATGTAGTATTTCAGATTTTTAAAATTCATTTTCCGGCTCTTCCTTCCATAGATCCCTATGGTGATTTGCATGTTAATTTCGATTCAAAAGGGGGGGGGGGCCTTTTGAACTTTTTACACATTTATAAAAAATTTTTCCAATTCTTATGACATTTTGTATTTATTTAGGATTCTCTATTGTGTATAATGTAAAGAGGAGGCGATTAGCCTAGGGGATAAAGCAGTTAAGCTTATAATTCTGAGTTGGAGACAACTCGAGTTCAAATCCACCTCATGGCAATAAATTATCCAACTCTATTTGAGATGCCTCCTCCTGAGGAGGGAAACGGGAACCCACCTCAGTATTATTTACATGAAAGTTACTCCTCAGAGTAACCACAACGTGTCAGATCTGGCACTAATGATTACATAGATAGATTGTGTATAAAATATCCGAATATGAGATAAAATTTTTGAAAAATAACCAGAGTTTATTTCAAGCAGTTAACATACACAGAGCCTATGGAAATTTTTTTTCATTTTACTTTTTTACTTTTTACTTATGAATTGCAAGTGGTCAAGTTAACTAAGGGGCTATGGGAAACTAAATATATCTCAGCACAAAAAAATAGTGCGACCAGTCACACCAGATTTTTAATAATTAAATATTCAAACCTGGGCTTATAGATTCAAAAATAATAAATAGACAAGAACAAAATTGAACATAGTCATAAAAGAAAAAAAAAAATTCAAATAAATATTTTTTTTTTCCTTATAACTTAATAGTTTTTTGTAATTAATAAGTAATAAGCCTATAAAAATAATTTATTTTATTGATTTTGAAACTACCTGTTAGATGGAAAAGAAAGTTGATTGATTTAATATTAAAGAAGTCAAGGTCAAAATTATATAAATTAATGAAATGTGTTTTTTTTTTTATTATTTTGATTTGTATTTATATTAAAAAAAAGAATTATCTAATAAAAGACATTGATTATAAATTTAGAAATAAGAAGACCCATACGGAATATGAAAAATTTTTTTTGTCGAGCTGGGTGCCTATCTGTCTGCGCTTTGCCCCTTCGGCCTACGTCATCTCCGAACGGACAGACACCAACAAAGAACGTCAACCTTTTATGTGTGGGTGAAATGCTTGCAAATGACTAACACTTGCTAATTTTTTTTTTTTTTTTTTTTTTACCCACACAAAAAAATATTTCCCGTTTATCATCGATTATTATTCCGGCAAATAAATTACGATACATTTGCTAGAATTGTGAGGTAGATATCATTGGCGAGTTTTAATTCTAAAAGGGTCTATTATCAAAAATAAAATTGGATTATTTGAGATCCCCTAAAAATGATTTTGTGTCTGTGTGTGTGAACGAAATATCTCAAAATCTGGTGTGACTGGCGCACAGCACACAACTTTCTCTTACCTTCGGTAATCGAAAGTTGTGTACTGTGCTGTCTCACCAGATTTTTTGTGTCGTATGTATTTAGTTTCCGACAGTAGGGTACATTCGATTTTCAAGATGTAAAATTTATAAGTATGGCAAAATATTTATATTTTGTTACCATGGCAACCATTTCTCCTAACTTTTCTATGGAGTATAAGAGTAAAGTGGTCTTCAGAAGATTTCAATCACAAAATGAGAATATACATTTTAAAGAGCATCTAAAAAATAATTGATTTTTGAATTTAAAAAAAAATCGTTGGAGCAAATTTTGAGAAAATCGAAAAAAACTGAAAAAGTGCATCAGTAAAGTACTAGTACTCTTTGGTCGATTTTGTTCAAAAGCTTCGTGTCACGTCCCATGGGGGTGCCTAACTTAAATATAAAATTTCAACCTCCTAGCTCTTTCCGTTATTGAGATATTTTGTTCACAGACACACAGACAGACAGACACACACACACACACACACACACACACACACACACAGACCATGTCGCGAAAACAACTTTTTTGGATTCAGGGGACCTCAAAACGTGTATATCCATCAAAATCTCGACATCGAATTTTTGACATGAATCCAATACTTTCTCTCTCTATATATATTAACATATATATAGAGGTAAGAGAAGGAGTAAAAACGAAAAAGAGCTAGGAGATTGAAATTTTATATTTAAGTTGAGTACCTCCTTGGGACATAACACGAGGCTTTTCAACAAAATCGGCCAAAGAGTACTAGTATTTTACTTGTGTTTGATGTAATACTCCATTGTCTGTTGTGTTAATCGATGGATAGTGAATAATAAAAACAACAAAATGTAGAAAATATCTTTAATTTATTCTTTAGGCTATCGATTTCGTCCAACGGACATCATCAGGCCAGCTGGAAATAGAGAATTTATTATAATTTGACAATATATCGATACGAAGGATTAAGAATTTTCTTTTTACATAAATATTAATTATCTGATAATACACAATTTCACACAAGTGCACATATATACATATATAACAAAAATAATCAAGTGTACTAACAGTTATTGAACAAATAATTAATTAAAATGACAAAAGATTTGTTTCAATTTTTTAAAAAATCAAAAACCATGTATATACTATTTTATATTTCAATAACGGTTAGTACACTTGATTATTTTTGTTATATATGTATATATGTGCACTTGTGTAAAATTGTGTATTATCAGATAATTGATATTTATGTAAAAAGAAAATTCTTAATCCTTCGTATCGATATATTGTCAAATTATAATAAATTCTCTATTTCCAGCTGGCCTGATGATGTCCTTTGGACGAAATCGATAGCCTAAAGAATAAATTAAAGATATTTTCTACATTCTGTTGTTTTTATTATTCACTATCCAAGTATTTTACTTATTTACTTTTCCTCAAAATTTGCTCAAAAGATTTTGATTAAAATTCAAAAATTATTTTTTACATGTTCTTTAAAAAATGTATAATATTTTTTGCTCTCAAAATTGTTTGAAGTACACTTTATTCTTGTACTTCATAGGAAAGATAGGAGAAATGGTTGCCATGGTACAGGTGCAGGTCAATAAGTTCGTGACTTTTTGAATTTCCCGCCTCTTAACTGAAATGGCAACACTGCTCCTGTCAGCAGGCAACTATCACTGAGCCGGGGGCCGGGCGGGGGGGTGGGCCACCGGCCCCCCCAAAAGTTGTGTTTTGCGCTGCCCCGCGCGGGGCGAACTGGGGGTTGGGGCCCCCCGCAAACCGGGGGGAGAAGACCCCCCCCGGCATTGTTTTTAATTTTTTTTTAAAAAAAAAAACCCTTGGCCCTCCGCCCCCGAGAAGGGGAAAAAAAAAAAAAAAAAAAACTATCAGCTGACTCCTGTCGAAATTTCAACCAGCTGGGTCTTTTAGTTTTTGTTTGACATCCATTAATAGCAGACTACCTCGTGATTTGAGAAGAAAATGGCAAAAATCCATGAATTGGGATACGAATTGCTCCCTCATCCGCCCTATTCTCCGGATTTAGCCCCAAGTGACTATTTCTTGTTTCCAAACCTGAAAAAATGGCTCGGTGCAAAGAGATTTGATTTTGATGCCCTCGATAAATCATATTTTTTGGAAGGGATAAAAAAAAAATGGAGAAACGTTGGACAAAGTGTATAGAGCTCAAAGGAGACTACGTTGGAAAATAAAATAATTTTTTATCCAAAATCCTGTGTTTCATTCAAAAAGTCACGGGCTTATTGACCTGCCCTCGTAACAAAATATTTTCCTATGTGTTTATAAATTTACATCATATCAGTGGAAACTAAATATATGTCGACACAAAAAATCTGGTGTGACGCCAGATTTTTTACAATTAGAACGCACCATTTTCAAGAAATTCTATTGAAATGTTAACCGAAGAATCAATTATGCAGCAGGCAGAATAAATAAATAACTCTGAGATAACGTTTCAAAGACCAAGTATAATAGTCAAGATTTGATTGAAGAATTTTATAACAACAGATCAGGAATTTAAATTAATTAAGAAAAAGAATCCAGGAAGGAATAAAAATCTCGTTTAGATTGTTTCAATGAAAGGAGATTTATTTAATGATTAGAACCCATTAACAGGGGAAAGAAGAGGGATTCTGGGAATCCCTTTGCGCTCCAACTCTAAATTTCATACAGGAATTGAAAAAAAAATTATAGCCATTGGCCAACTCTAAATCTAGTATAATATTATAGACCAGGGCCGTGCTTAGGGGGGACGACGACGACCGGGGCCGAAAAAAGTTTCACTTGCATCGTGGTTTCATAAAACCACACAATGATTTTATTTTTATATTTCTTTTAGACACAAATGGATAAACATTGTAAAACCAAAAACAACATTTTATTTATAAATTTTAGAATTGTTAAATGAAAATAAAAAAATTTGGTGTGACTGGCGCAGCACACAACTTTCTCTTACCTTCGGTAATCGAAAGTTGTGTTCTGTGCTTGTCACACCAGATTTTTTGTGTTGACATGTATTTAGTTCCCGACAGTACGGAACATTTAAATTCAGATGTAAAATTTATAAGTATGGGAAAGTATTTATATTTTGTTACCATGGCAACCATTTCTCCCTATCTTCCCTATGAAATACGAAGAGTAAAGTGGTCTTCAGAAGATTTCAATCACAAAATGAGAATATACATTTTAAAGAGAATCTAAAAATAATTGATTTTTGAATTTTAAAAAAATCGTTGGAGCAAATTTTGAGAAAATCGAAAAAACTGAAAAAGTGAATCAGTAAAGTACTAGTACCCTTTGGCCGATTTTTGATTAAAAGCTTATTTTTCCGGGTCCCGGGGGTGTTTAACTTAAATATAAAATTTCAACCTCGTAGCTCAATTCCTTCATGCTTAAAATTGAACACACACACACACACCCACACACCCACACACCCACACACCCACCCACACACCCACAGACAGACCATGTCGCGAAAACCACTTTTTTGGAGATTCAGGGGACCTCAAACGTGAAGATCCATCAAAATCTCGACATCGAATTTTTGACATGAATCCAAGACTTTCCTCTCTATATATATATTACATATATACATAGGTAAGAGAAAGTAATGATAAAAATTATGTTTATAAAATATACAAATTAAAAATATTTATATTCTTTTATTTCCTTCATAAACCTAACCAAATACATATTTATTTTTTGACGTCACTTTTATTCAAAGGGCGCCCGGGCGCTAAACAACCTAGGCACGGCCCTGTTATAGACACTATATTCAATATACAGTAGAGTCTTGCTAATCCGGACTTCGGTACTCAGGCTAATCCGGCGTGTTGAAAAGCCATTTCTTAAGGATATTGCAGCAAAAAAGAGGGGTAATTTAAGAAAATAAAGTGTTTTTACAGATTTTTTCAAGAGATAAATATGTAATTTTGTATTATATTAAATTGTAGTAATTATAACTGGATATGGGTGATGTGAATGTATTCAAGGGATGATAATTAGGCAGCCAACACAAAAAAAAAGCAGCTATATACAATATATATACAAGCTATATCCATCTAAGCTTATGACTTTTCTATCTGTAAGTAATTATATTATACTCTGATGCAATATTGTCTATGTAAATCTTTTTAATATATGAATAAATAATATTTGTTGACCGTAGGTCCTGATGATGAGCGCGATGAGCGTTCGAAACGTCGACAGAGAAAATTGAAAAATTTTGTTTTTTTGTGTTGGCTGCCTAATTATCATCCCTTGAATGTATTATATTAAATGTTTCGGGTAATCCGGCATAGGGCCGGTCCTGTTTAGGCCGGATTAGCAAGCCTCTACTGTAGCCTATTTAAAAAAAAAAAATTTTCAGGCCTAGAATTAAATTAAACCATTTTAGGGGGTGGGGAGGGGGCGACAAGACCTTCAACGATATACAATTTAAATAACAAATTTTATTAGAAATGGCCAATAGTATGAAAATATAGTGCTTTTGAAATTAATTTTATTTTCATAAATAAATATTTAACAAAATGTTTTTTAATAAATGTTAACAAGAGAGTAGCCAAGCAAATAGTTCAAAAATTGGTACCCAAATGGCTTAAATAAATATCGGACTGCCTGGGGTCCGAACCCGCGACGTTTGGTATACGAGGTTAGAACGCTAACCTCTACGCCAAACCCCGAGGGCGATCAAATTTTTAACTCTGTTAAAAATTATAAAAAAAAAATTTGTATTCTTTGGGGGGGGGGGGTGCATCTAAACCCCTACTCCAAAAACCTTTTCCCTATTTGTTAGTTTTTTTTTTTTTTTTTTTAATTGTGTTTAATGTCTTTTTCGGCATCTGAGGTCATTCAGGGCCGGATCTAGGGGGGGGCAGTGGGTGCACGTGCCCTGGGCGGCAGATATCAGGGGGGCGGCAATCCAAGAAAGGCAAAAATTTTTGGTTACGCAGGTGGCAAAAATTTAGCGTCTCTAAAAAAAAGGTAAAATATTTTTTTCGGACGGGAACATTTGGTTCCGCGAAAAAAAAAAAAAAAAATTTTCACAGAAAAATTTTCGAGATCAAGGAAAATTTTAAGGAGGGGGGCGGCAAGTTAAATTTTGCCCCCTTATAAAATCTCCTAGTTCCGGCCCTGAGGTCATATTCACTATTTATTCAATTGATTCAATTCTCGCCTACGACGGGATGCGAACCCTTGACCTTTGGCACCAGAAGCTAATATTCTACCCATAAGTTGATTGTTAGGTTAGATATTTTGATTCTTAACAATTAGAAATCGCACATTCACATTATTATTATTATTATTGACGTTACATAGAAATACGTGTATAATAAGTGCAGTGTGTAAATAAATGAGTGAGAGTGAAGGTGAGGAGGGCGAATTGAGTGGGGGATTACCTGGCCATGGTAGTTTGTGGGGATTACCTGGACACGTTGAAGACCAGGCCAACCGGCATGGTGTGTTCTTGCAAGACTGGACAGTTTAAGTAGTAGAAGAGAAGAGAGTGGGAACGAACGACGACACGTGGCAGGTGAACGAGAGAGAGGATCGCTCGTCGGCGGTCGACTGAGCTGCCCCCAGAAGGGACCTGTCGGATCGGAGGGGAGCCCGCTCAGGTGGGAGCGGAAGTTCCCATGTGATTGTGGTGGTGGGGGGGGGAGAAGTCACGGCTCGCTGTTCGCCGTCCGTCGTCGACAACAATGATAACAAAATTGATATGCTTTTATTTTATTTAGATTCAATGAATATACAAGAGAAGATAGAAATATTTAAACTGGATCATTTTATAATGAAAATTGACAAATTTTGTAAATTCAAATTTTTCCTTGGCGGAAAGACGTTTCGGTCGGATAAACAAATTTGTGCAACTGAATTTTTTGAGAAAGATTATTATTAAAAAGTAAATATATGTGATTGGTGTGACACAACACACACACACACACAAGTTAGGTTCTGTGTTTGTCACACCAAATTCTCTCGTTAGTTTCCAGCAGTTTATTAGAATCCAAAATTTATAAACAAAGAAAAAAGATTATTTGCTTAGTGCCTTCTATCTTTTCTACACTGTAAAAAAAAATATGAATTTTCATTCATATCTCATAAACTTTGGTGGTTTAATTTTAATAGACCTAGGATATGAGTTAAAATTAATATACAAGTATATGAATAAGTATCGCTTTAAAAAAAATATGAATTTTCCTTCTTTTTTCACATACTTTCGTAGTTTAATTTTTATACACCCAGAATGTGAATTAAAATTAATATAAAAGTTTATGAACAAATTACCAACTTTTAAACTTATCTTTTTCTTTGTGTGCCGCCAAATTTTGAAATCGTTAAAAGTGTACCGCGACAAGTTGAGAATCACTGGTCTAAACGTTCTCAAATAACTCGACTACCTCAAGGAATTTTTATTAATATTATTTTATAATTATTTTAAGGAAACTTGAAATTATTCTTTTAAAATTCATTTCCAAAATCTATATTGATTAAATTCTGGTTTGAAATTCGCGCTCTAAACTATTTAAATATTTATGAAGTCATACTAATTAAATAATTTTTATAAAGTAATTCAACTAAATAGCTATAGAAATTAAAATTAAAATTAACAATTTCACCAAAATAATTAATTTTAAAATATACAAGAAATTGGTTAGGTTGGCACTAGGTTGGCACCAAATTCTGTTTTTGAAGTAGCTGATTTAACGCATAGATAATTGAAAGTGTATTATTATTTAAAATGAAATATAAATATTTAATCAATATATTGAAATAGGAACATTTTACTAACAAAATCGTAAGTATTGAATTTGAAATTTTTCATTGAAATTTTTTTTTTTCTCAATTTCAAATCAATTATTGTTTGTCATTTTTCAGGTGAGGTTAGTTTATACTCCAGCCAGGGAATAAACTCCAAACTGCAATGAAAATGTAACTCTTTATTACTTCTCAAAGAAGATGAAAATCGACATATTTTTTGTATTAAATTATTAAAATGATTTGTATTTGTGTTTAATTTACTTGGAAATGTATAAAAATTTATTTTTTGATACAAATTTATTATTTTAATACTTTAATTTGTTTTATTATTTAGTAAAATTGTATATTTTAATATAATATAATTTTTTTTAATAAATAAAAATAAAATAAATAAAAAAAACTATTATTTCACCTAGACCACTCACTTTCCCTCAAAAGTATAAACTCGTAAGGACTTTAATTTTTGTTTATTAAAGCTTTTGTGGTTTGAAATATTATTATTAGGAGAATTTTTAATTAAAGACCACATATTTTTATTAAATATTTATTAAAAATATATATATTTGTACAGTATTTATATATTTTTAATAAATATTTAATACAAATATGTGGTCTATAATTAAAAGTTCTCCTACTTTCATTTTTCACAAAAAAGTATATTATTTCTCATAAACCCGTAATTTAAATTTCATATACCAAAAATGAATTTATTCATATACCCGTAATTTAGATTTCATATACCAAAAATGAATTTATTCACATACCCGAAAATGAATTTTTTCATATACCCGAATATGAAAAATTTCATATCTGGGTTTGTGAAAATTCATTTTTGGTATATGACCTTTCTCATATACCCAAAATGAATATTCATAAACAGTTTGTGTAACAGACTTCCTATACATGTGTATGAATCTGGCTCGAAAATTTTTAACAGTGTATGGAGAAGTACAGTGGGCGCCACAAGTACCTGATCTGTTCAAAAGTGGAACTTTGAGCTTAGGCAACCAAAATGCTTAGCTTTCTAAAGTGCTTAAAAGTAGCTTTTACTCTTCAGTTGCATTAAAAAAAAGATGATTTATTTATTTTAAAAAAAATCTCGACATCGAATTTTTGACATGAATCTAATACTTTATTTATATATATTTCATATATAGGGTAAGAGAAAGAAATATTGTTGATAAGAGAAGTGGCTGTTCAACGATTAGAATGATTCACAAGAAGAGAGGATGTCAGCCAAAAGGAGAGCCTCTGTCGAATAAAAATCTTCATTCAGAAGACGTTTCGGGTTTAATTAAATAAATCCATCATCAGTTCTTAAGAGATTATTGGTGTAGACCATTGAGATTTTTATTCGATAGAGGCTCTCCTTTTGGCTGACATCATCTCTTCCTGTGAATCATTTTGAAAGAAATATTGGTTTGGTTGACTAAAATCATGGCTCCACTCTCGGCAGATCAGGCACTTGTGGCGTCCACTGTAAAAAATGTATTTTAAATAATGTTAGGAGCGAAATATGAAAATACATTAAGAAAGATGAAGATGGAGATGATTTCCAGGTCAATTTATTTGGATTATCTCATCCCGCTAAGAGTCAACGTTTCGGAGTCCAAACGACTCCCTCACTTCGTCTGGCTCTATTACCCTAACGATATAATTTCATTTGAGGGCATATTTGATTCTTAAGCCAGCATGGTCCTGAAGAAGGAGTCGTTTGGACTCCGAAACGTTGACTCATTGCGGGACGAGATAATCCTGGCCTGAAAACCATCTCCAGATTTTTATCTTCACCCTTCTCAATAATATCCACCAAGTTGTCCCCTGCTGTTTAAAATTACGCTTTTTTTTTTAAACACAAAAAAATCAATTAATATTAATTATTAATAATTTTGGATCTGAATCCTATCAAATATATGAATATATTTATTCTAAAGTTCGTAATATTGGGTTTTTAATGGATATAAAATGATTTTTTTGTGTTTAAGAAAAAAACAAACGTAATTTTGAAGTTTGAAATTGAAAAAGCTTCAATTTCCTCATAATAAAGGAGTACAAAAGAAGGATTTTTGGTGGACTACGTAAAAAGAAATACAAAATTCCCGAAACAGAAAAATCAATCGTTTCTCCAGTAAATCGTGGTGAAGTTAATGACAGCAGATGCACGAAAGGAGAAAAATCCAATCTCTTCCTGTTGGGTCATTTATAATAAAAGTTGATATAATTAAAATAAAGTAAAAAGTATAAAACTTGTTCATACACGGATTGTAAAATTCCAAAATAATATTATCACCCAGAAGCAGAAAATTTAAATTTTGTTTTTTGATTATTGAATTGATTTCCAATGATGATGAAGTTGTGTATGGCGCCTATGGCGCATTTCTGTGATTGTGTCTGTAAGAGAGATAGTTAAGCACGTGCCTCCGCAGCTGGCGCAGGTGGTTGTTGAGATCTCCCGGTTGCCAGGTGCTTTCAGCCCGCATTCTCGGGGGATAACCTCGGATTAATCTCCCCTCCGGTTAACATCCAGGACCCACATCCTCCAAACACTCCACTCTCTTCTGAATTGTTATAGCCAATTAGATCTAATTTACGATATACATCTGGACAAAAATAATAAATGTTCGAAAAAAAAGAAGATAATATCAATTGTTATCTTAAAATTTGTTCGAATAAAGTGTAAGAGCAACGTGATAATATAATGCACTTTCCTTGCAGGTCTCCCAGCCAGTCATTAGTTTAATGTTAGTAGTGTTAATTACACAAAACGAAAATTCGGAAATGACTTTCCCAAGACTATCTCGTATACTCTACAAATGTGTGACTTTGTGATGCAAAAATTTTAGATCTGTTATTGTATTATGTTATTTATATGGATTTTTGTATATAACAAATGAAGTACGTGGATGTTGATTTACATACAAGGAAGGAAGCTGGAGCAGCCAAAAATTAAAGCCTCCGATTTTATTACAATTAATGAGACGTTTCGAGAAAACTTTATTTTTTCATCATCAGTCTTTCCTACATAAGAAATACATAATATAACACATTAATAGATAGAAAAATTTTAACAATATAAGATAATACTTACAAATTGTAACTGTCCCGGTGTTGTTAAAAGGGCACAATAGATTTATTATGTATTCTCTTTTTTGGTGAGTTATTCATTGACTTGTTCAGTGAGAATGTTAAAAATTGTTAAAAAAAATTTTCTATCAATTCAATATTAATGTTATATTATGTATTTCTTATGTAGGAAAGACTGATGATGAGAATATAAAGATTTCTCGAAACGTCTCATTAATTGTAATAAAATCGGAGGCTTTAATTTTTGGCTGCTCCTGCTTCCTTCCTTGTATTTTTTTGTATATATGTATGTGAAAGGAATGACCGAGGGGTCAGCCCTAATAAAAAAAAAAAAAAAATTTAGATCTGTATCCAACTTGTAGAGTAAATACGTCTTTTACTTTTACCTAACAAGTTTTTTTCAAAAATTTGGAAATTTTTTGTTATATAAAAACTAGGGTCCGACCGAAACAAGATTTTCAGCCGAAACCGAAACCGAATATTCGGCCTCAACCTTAGTTTCGGCCGAAACCGAAACTTGCATTTCCTATAAATTTTTTTTTTTATTTTACCTTTTTTTTCCCCTCATTTTATCTTTTTTTTTAGGGAGACTAATTTTTTTTCTCCCTCAAGTGCATATCATTTGACCTTTTTTTTTTTTTTTTTTTTTTTTGCATGCGAGTCTCATCTTATCTTTTCAGACTCAGGTTTCGGCCGGCCGAAACCATGATTTTTGGCCGAAACTGGCCGAAACCATAACCGAAACCGAATATTCGGTCGGTTCCTAATAAAAACACTATTTTAAAAAGTTTTGGTATTCTTTCACGTTGTTGCCAAAACTGAAGTTTTTGTGAAAATCAACGAAGAAAAAGACCGTTCCCGATAGAACAGTTGTCGAAAGAAAAAACGTTAGACAGTATACAAGTAATTTGACAAAAAAAAATTACAAATTAACAAAAAAAACTTATTAAGTAAAGTACATACAGTATTTACTCTAAAAATTTATAGAGTTCTACAATTTTTGTGCAAGATACTTATTCCCAAATTTTATCCATTCAACTTTAAAAAGTCGAAAATCTCGATTGTAGAAATTTTTGATGATTACAATACTTTTTTGATGATTACAATACTTTTTGAGAAAAGTAGATTTATAGCTTGATGAAAGTTGATGAGTAGCAGGATGAAGAAAATAAAAGCAGCTAGCATTTATTTTATTTATTAAAGGCCCATTAGGCCAACGTTTAGGTCTCGGTGGAGACCATCTTCAGAGATGGTCTTCTTGAGATAAATATTACCTTTTCTCATATTGGTAGCCCATAAGCTCTGAAGATGGTCTCGACATAGATCGAAACGTGGACCTTGAGTAAAAATAAAGAAGAAGAAGAGCCTTTGTGCCTTTGAAATATCAGGAATAAAACTCAATTGGGGAAAAATAAAAGAATCTTGTTTTTTGTTTTCCTTCCTACATCCTTGCCGAAAAGACAGCGTGGTGGCGGTTTTTAAAAAAA
Organism: Euborellia annulipes; assembly: GCA_023213315.1. NCBI lineage: Eukaryota > Metazoa > Arthropoda > Insecta > Dermaptera > Anisolabididae > Euborellia > Euborellia annulipes. The sequence goes on from JAKCPI010006253.1 coordinate 56,623, forward strand.
AAAAACTGCTTGTTATTTTCTTTTTCTTCATCCTGCTATTTATCTACAATACTTTTCTATTTCGTATACGAAAAAGTAAAACTAATGAAAGAAAATTGCAGCCGGTAATATTTTCGATATTATTATATGAACAGGGGTGTAGTGGAGCGGGAACGCGTGGGAACGGCAATTAAAATTATTTACGCTTTTTTTTAAATTAAGGTAATGATTTAAGATATGAGTAGTTCATAGTCTAGAATTGCACCATTTCACTATTAATTTTTCTAAAATTTTCCGGGGGAGAGCCCCCGGAAGCACCTCCCCCCGCCCCCCCCCTATTTAGCGTTCCCACACTGAAAATTTTGCCACTACACCACTGTATATGAAATCAATACATGACCAACTTTCAGATCCCTGAGTTCTATGCCACAAATTTAGGTGTAGAAAATTTCTCTCTAGGCCGGAAGAATTAAAAAAAAAAGTTAATAAATAAATTGCCAACAGGACGGATAGTAGCTATCATAGCTAAGGAAATTAAGAAATACAAATATAAAACATACTCATGTAAGCAGGTAGAAAACATCGCACAACACCTGCTACTAAACTATATTCAAATTTGTAAATGAAGGATGGTTTTTGTCTTCCGAATTGTGATCTTAATAAATGTCTGGGTAATTAGATCTATCAAAAATAATTTTTATTTCTACATTAATCATTTCTGAAAGTCGACTTCTTAAAAACTCTATAACTCGTGCTTTGGAGATACTCACAAGGAGAGTACACGGTTGACTCGTCACCGATTTTGATCTCCTTTTATATGGTGAATCTATACTGAAAAATATTTGTATTCTGATCGAACTTTTCGTCTAATGCGCCCTGTAACAATTTTTTTTTCTCATCTGAAATTTTAAAATCTGAAAAGGATTGTTATAAGGCTCAAAGAAAAGCATATCAACAACTAAAGCTAATAGCGTAACGGGTAGAGTAGAGCCTTAGGGCCTGCCTGGGGAGATACCGCTCAGCGGAGACGGATTATCTCCATTATATTAGCAATAACAAAATTTATGATCTGGCCAAAATTAATAGGATCGACTGCTTCATGATCAAGCTGATCCGAGATCACTATTTAAATGTGGTCGCTATTAAAGAGAACAGTTTGATACATGCATCCGTCTTTCCTAATGAACTATATTTCGAGAAAACACTAAATTCAGGTTACATACCACCAGAGGCATTCATTTTTTGGATGGCAGAGGCTACATCCAGGATGAAAACAATGTCCCAATACTTTACCATATATTGAGACATAAGAAAGACAGAAAAATTGATTTTGAGCCCCACCTGCTTGGATCTGACCCAGATCGCAGATGGAGATTCAATCAAGGTATTGGGACATTGGATAAGAAGAAATTAAAAAAAGAAAGGAAAAAAATACTGGTGGCTTGCAGAGGGGTAGTCAACCATTTCTTGTTATTGTAAATAAATATATGTAAGTAGTAATAGAAAATAGTGTAGCATTAAGTAAAGTGTCAGCTGATGGGCAGGTAAAAACAAAAACAAAATCATCAGTGCAGTGCAGTGAAGTGTAGTTTAGTTTTTTAATCTTAAGTTTAGTTTTTTAAGTTTTTAGATCTTAGGTTTAGTTTTTTTTTTAAGTTAAAATTAAATAATTCCATTAAGTACCAGGTTCGAAAACCATCGTCCCCTGGGAAAAATAAACAATCAAAAACAATATAAGAAAAAAAAAAAAATAATGTAAATAATGTAATATATATAAATTAAGAAATAAGAAAAAAAAAAGACTCTAAATATTTATGAGTATCCCTAAAGGGGATCAAATAAATAAAAAAAAACGAACATTCTATAGAATAATACATGTTTATTTGTAAAAAAAAATGTAAATAATTCATTCTGGTTTAATAAACATCTTCAATAATAAAACGGGTAGAGTAGAGGGTTAGTAATCCAGGGTTCCCAAGTTCAAAACTTGGGTTGTCATTTTTTTTTTTTGTATTAATTATTGTATAAAAAATAAATATTATATTTATATTATAAAAATATTTTATTTATATTTGCGACATATTTATTACATATTACATATTTATACAGAAAACAATGAATATTATACAATGAATTAGATATCTAAACTAACTAACTAAACTGACACTTCCTGCTGACAGCAAATGTATTGGCGAATTATTTCTTGTGATATTTCATAGAGAAAAACATTAATTTTCTATATATTACTGCCTTATTTTATATTTTAATTATTCATTTATATATCTAATTGATTGTATAATATTCATTGTTTTCTGTATAAATATATAATAAATATGTCGCAAATATAAATAAAATATTTTTATAATATAAATATAATATTTATTTTTTATACAATAAATAATACTAAAAAAAAAAAAAATGACAACCCAAGTTTTGAACTTGGGAACCCTGGATTTCTAACCCTCTCCTCTACCCGTTACGCTATTAGCTTTAGTTGTTGATATGCTTTTCTTTGAGCCTTATAACAATCCTTTTCAGATTTTAAAATTTCAGATGAGAAAAAAAAATTGTTACAGGGCGCATTGGACGAAAAGTTCGATCAGGATACAAATATTTTTCAGTATAGATTCACCATATAAAAGGAGATCAAAATCGGTGACGAGTCAACCGTGTACTCTCCTTGTCAGTAAATATTAAATATATTTATTTATTTATAATATAAGATTTATTAAGTATTTAAACATTTTATTAAATACAACACACACAAATATTGTTTATAAAAGAATATTCTATCCAGAAAGTGCACGTGATATGGCACCGAACATTAAAATAAAATATGAAAGTTGAGTATCAAAATAAAACATTGAAATTGAGGAATGCCACATATCTTCACTAACCGATCTTACAATTGTTAGACAGCGTGTTGATTGGTGTGTTATGTGTAGGTTTTAAAAGAGAGATGAGCCCCCCGGTCTGGTATAGTAGATAGCGTGCCTACCTCTTATACCAAAAGTCGCGGGTTCGGATCCCAGGCAGTCCGATGATTTTATTTAATCCATTTGGATACCAGATGGCTTAAATAGAAATGCCTGGACCCACAATAGATATTTTCATGAAATAACGGTTATCGTCAGAATCTTATATGGCCTCAGCTGCCGAAAAGACTGTGTGAATGTGTGTGTGTGAGTGTGAATGAGAAAAAAGTGTGAATGTTTAAAAAATAAAAAAAAAAAAGATGAAAGTCAATCAATGAAAACGTTACAAATTATATTACCATCAGATACTAAGTATTGTAAGAAAAAAGTCGAAGTCGTCCAGTGAGAATCGATTCTAATCAACTTTTTTTTTTTCATTTATTGGTTTTTTCGGCCCGCAGCCATACCACAGTTACATCCACAAAATACACAAATACAAAATACAATAAATACAAAATAACACAATACAAAATATACTCTCAAAAATGAAAAATTCCAAAGTAAACTAATATCAAACAACATGATAAAGTCCAGAGTTATATGGCTATTTTTGTGTTGTGGAGGAATGTGGAGAAGATGCCTTCTATTGTTTCATCTATAGGGTTCTTCAGAAGTTGTGGGATCTCGGAATCTATGCTGAATGTCTTCCATATTTCTTCTGTATTATCATCGGATACTAACAAGGGGAGGGCACGACCTTGGCATTTCATTTTGGGATGAAACTTCGGGTGATGATTGTATACCGTTAGGGGGTTCACCCCTTGAAATAGTAACGCGCAACGCTCAATAGATACGGAGAAAATGACGTTTAAAAAATTCAAAGTTCGCTTATATACTAGTTAGGCTTTTTATATGACAATGGCGACAATAGTCTAGCAGGTAGCGTGTCTACCCACCAAACTGGCGCTTGGGGTTCGAATCTCGCCTCGACTTATTTTTTTTTTTTTATTAAATTATTTATTTTATTGTTTTTATAATTAAATAAATTGATTATTTAATATTATAGATTATTTATTAATAGAGAAATTTTTGTGAACGTAAATGATGTTTGTCTGTTTTCCAACTGATCTTTTAAAAAATAATTCATTGTTCTTGTAAAAATTATTCCGCTTTAATTAATTGTGCTAGATGCCGAAAAAATTTTTGTTTCAAATGTTTTTATGATGATTATCATTCAGTCTCACGTTTGTAATAAAAAAGTATAATGTTTAAATGCTTATAATGTAAAATCAAGAAATAAGATTGAAACTTTTTACTTATTAATAGCCTAAATTATAGTATTTTGAATAATAGTTTATTAAATAATAGTGTATTTATTTGGTAGTTATTTAAAATATTGCTATTGAATATAATTATGATTTAAAATTTAGTCTTTTTTTTGTTAGCAAAATAACACTATAGTTATTTATTAATAAATAATCTTTAATATTAAATAATAAATTTATTTAATTGTAAAAACAATAAAATAAATATTTTAATTAAAAAAAAAACAAGTCGTGCACGGGATTCGAACCCCAAGCGCCCATTTGGTAGGTAGACACGCTACCTGCTAGACTATTGTCGCCATTGTCATATAAAAAGCCTAACTAGTATATAAGCGAACTTTGAATTTTTTAAACGTCATTTTCTCCGTATCTATTGAGCGTTGCGCGTTACTATTTCAAGGGGTGAACCCCCTAACGGTATACAATCATCACCCGAAGTTTCATCCCAAAATGAAATGCCAAGGTCGTGCCCTCCTTGTAAGTATTGTAAGAAAAGATTCGAAGTCGTCCAGTGAGAATCGAGAGTCTCAACTCGATTCTAAAAAGTCGATTATTTTCAGTAAAAGATCCATTCTTGACTAAAGTCAGAGTCCAGAGGCGTACCGAGGGAGTTGAGGGCCTGGGGCGGCACTAGAAGAGGGGGCCTTATATTGAATTTTTTTTTTTTTTTTGGGGGGGGGGCTGCTCATCTTTAAATATCCCTCTTCTCCATACATAAAAATATTTTTAAAATACCGTATATTCCTGAACCCCAAGGGTCCCGGGGCCTCTCGAAGAGAAATTTTCATTAAATTTTGTTTTTACTTGTGCCCTGAGGGCCCCGGGGCCTCAAAAAGAGAAATCTTCATTAAATTTTGTTTTTACTTGTGCCCTGAGGGCCCCGGGGCCTCAAAAAGAGAAATCTTCATTAAATTTTGTTTTTACTTGTGCCCTGAGGGCCCCGGGGCCTCAAAAAGAGAAATCTTCATTAAATTTTGATTTTTTAACTAAATTTTTCGGTTTTTACTTGTGCCCTGAGGGCCCCGGGGCCTCAAAAAGAGAAATCTTCATTAAATTTTGTTTTTGTGCCCTGAGGGCCCCGGGTCTTCTAAAGAGAAATTTTCATTAAATTTTGATTTTTTAACTAAATTTTTCGGTTTTTACTTGTGCCCTGAGGGCCCCGGGGCCTCAAAAAGAGAAATCTTCATTAAATTTTGTTTTTGTGCCCTGAGGGCCCCGGGTCTTCTAAAAGAGAAATTTTCATTAAATTTTGATTTTTTTAACTAAATTTTTCGGTTTTTACTTGTGCCCTGAGGGCCCCGGGGCCTCAAAAGAGAAATCTTCATTAAATTTTGTTTTTGTGCCCTGAGGGCCCCGGGTCTTCTAAAAGAGAAATCTTCATTAAATTTTGATTTTTTAACTAAATTTTTCGGTTTTTACTTGTGCCCTGAGGGCCCCGGGGCCTCTCAAAGAGAAATTTTCGTTAAATTTTGTTTTTGTGCCCTGAGGGCCCCGGGTCTTCTAAAAGAGAAATTTTCATTAAATTTTGATTTTTTAACTAAATTTTTCGGTTTTTACTTGTGCCCTGAGGGCCCCGGGGCCTCAAATAGAGAAATCTTCATTAAATTTTGTTTTTGTGCCCTGAGGGCCCCGGGTCTTCTAAAAGAGAAATTTTCATTAAATTTTGATTTTTTAACTAAATTTTTCGGTTTTTACTTGTGCCCTGAGGGCCCCGGGGCCTCAAAAAGAGAAATCTTCATTAAATTTTGATTTTTTTAACTAAATTTTTCGGTTTTTACTTGTGCCCTGAGGGCCCCGGGGCATCAAAAAGAGAAATCTTCATTAAATTTTGTTTTTGTGCCCTGAGGGCCCCGGGTCTTCTAAAAGAGAAATTTTCATTAAATTTTGATTTTTTAACTAAATTTTTCGGTTTTTACTTGTGCCCTGAGGGCCCCGGAGCCTTTTAAAGAGAAATTTTCATTAAATTTTGATTTTTTAACTAAATTTTTCGGTTTTTACTTGTGCCCTGAGGGCCCCGGAGCCTCTTAAAGAGAAATTTTCATTAAATTTTGATTTTTTAACTAAATTTTTCGGTTTTTACTTGTGCCCTGAGGGCCCCGGGGCCTTTCAAAGAGAAATTTTCATTAAATTTTGATTTTTTAACTAAATTTTTCGGTTTTTATTTGTGCCCTGAGGGCCCCGGAGCCTCTTAAAGAGAAATTTTCATTAAATTTTGATTTTTTAACTAAATTTTTCGGTTTTTATTTTAGCCCTGAGGGCCCCGGGGCCTCTCAAAGAGAAATTTTCGTTAAATTTTTTTTTTTTATAAATATATGGGGGCCTATGCTCGCTCGGGGCCTGGGGCGGACCGCCCCCCCCCTCGGTACGCCACTGTCAGAATCCACTTTTCCATCCCTACTACAGTCTTGTCTATTAATTTTTCTGGCTCTACATTTTCCCAGGCACAACTGACGTAGAGAGAAATTTAGGATGTAAATTTTCGACTTAGATTTATACCAAGGCTAAACAGGACCGGATATTGTTTAAAATTCTTTTAAAAAAAAAGGTTAAAATTAATTTTCTCTTTTTGAAGATATATATTTAAGTAAATCATTATTTACGCTATCAAAAGAATTAATATTGTTTAATTTAGGGAAAAATTAAATCTTTTGTCCCCCTCCACCAGCCACATTCCAAGAATATATAATTAAAAGTAAAATTCTTCTCACAATTAGCATCTATCTTTTTTTTTTTTTTAAATTTAACAGATGCACTATTTAAATAAAAAGAAAAAGATTTGTTTTTACTTTCTCTTACCTATGTATATATGTAATATATATATAGAGAGAAAGTATTGGTTTCATGTCAAAAATTCGATGTCGAGATTTTGATGGATCTTCACGTTTTGAGGTCCCCTGAATCCAAAAAGTGATTTTCGCGACATGGTCTGTCTGTCTGTGTGTCTGTGTGTCTGTGTGTCTGTGTGTGTGTCTGTGTGTCTGTGTGTGTTCAATTTTAAGCATGAAGGAATTGAGCTAGGAGGATGAAATTTTATATTTAAGTTAAATACCTCCCGGGACCGGAAAAATAAGCTTTTAATCAAAATCGGCCAAAGAGTACTAGTACTTTACTGATGTACTTTTTCAGTTTTTTTCGATTTTCTCAAAATTCGCTCTAACGATTTTGATTAAAATTCAAAAATCAATTATTTTTTAGATGCTCTTTCAAATGTATATTCTCGTTTTGCCCTCAAAATTGTTTGAAGCACACTTTACTCTTGTGCTTCATAGAGAAGATAGGAGAAATGGTTGCCATGGTAACAAAATATAAATATTTTCCCATACTTATAAATTTTACATCTGAATTCAAATATTCCCTACTGCCGGGAACTAAATACATGTCGACACAAAAAATCTGGTGTGACAAGCACAGAACACAACTTTCGATTACCGAAGGTAAGAGAAAGTTGTGTGCTGTGCGCCAGTCACACCAGATTTTTATAATAAACATCACTTCATTTGACTGCAACATATGTCATCTATTTTAAAACCGCAATTACAAAGTTTTTTTTTTTTTTTTTTAAATATATTCTCATCTCTTTTACTTTGCCTTTGTTTTTTTATTTTGAATATAGCTATACAAATTTCCCAGTCATTTCCTGACATAAGTGCATTTACCTGGGCGGAGGCGATTTTAAATTTTTTCGAAAAGTAAAATTATTTCACGGTTGTTTTTATTTTATTTTTTTTTGTATACAATTCACCTTCAACAATTGTTTAATTTTATCTTTGAGAGTTCTTAAATGAGATGCTGAAGCGTGAGAGAAATTATTAGGTCTAAAGAGCACTTTTTAATCATTTGCGATTAGTGGCAGTAGCATAGCCATGATTTCGATTTGGAGATTGCTTCACTTCTAATTAACTAGATATCCCTTGGATAAGATAGTTAACTTTAGAGTCTTTTCAGTTTTAGTTAAACTAATCATACGATTAAATAAGAGCAAGGGCGGATCCACAGGTGTTTCTCGGGGGGGGTAATATGGTGTGACTCGTCGCACAGCACATTATTTTTTCATAATTTCGGTAATTTAAAGGCACATTCTGTACTTGATTGGCAGAATATAAATACAAATCAAATTTTTAAGTATTAATTTTTAAAATTTTACATTAAAAATAAATTTTTTTGCGGAAAAAAGGTATTTTTTTCAAATCTCGGGGGGGGGGTAATTACCCCCTTTACCCCCCCCCTTGTATCCGCCCTTGGCCCAGACCATAGTTAACTAGCTAAGACCCAAAGTTGGGTATAAGACTTTAACAAAAAGGTGAAATTAGAAATACAAACCTTGTTTAAATTTTTGTTAAAAAATTTGGTGTGACTGGTCGCATATTTTTTATAAAAAAAGATTCACACTTTTTTCTCATTCACACACACACACACACACATTCACACAGTTTTTTCGGCAACTTAGGCCATTTAAGACTTTTAACTTAAATAGAAATGCCTCAACCCACAATAGATAATATATATTACCAACGGTTATCGTCTAAAAGTCTTAAATGGCCTGAGTTGCCGAAAAGACTGTGTGAATGTGTGTGTGAGTGTGAGTGTGAATGAGAAAAAGTGTGAATGTTAAAAAAAAAAAAAAAAAAAAAAGATTTTTAACGAAACTCGTTTGTCAAAATACATATTTGGGGTTCAGGCATTCTTATTTAAGCCATTTGGTATCCAAATGGCTTAAATAAAATCATCGGACTGTCCGAAGTCAAGTTTTGGTAGCATTCTAAACCCTACACCAAGCCCGAAGACTATAATAAATTAAAATTAAGTTCCGGGGTGACCGAGCCGGAGCTCGGTCTTTTTTTTATAAAATTGTAAAAAACTAAAAAAGTACATCAGAAAATATTTAAAATTTGAAAGAAATTATAACGAGACAACTTGCTCCTCAATGGAAACATCAATAAAGACACCAAAATAAGAAATAACTGTCCAGGGAGAGTTTTGAGGAATAGCAACATTACTGGGTGGATACTTAGAGGGGACAGTGCCTCATAAGAATACATTAATCATGAGATATAAGAGAGTTGCCCAGAAAATGCGTCAGCCTGGAGACAATTAAAAATTATTGTTTTCAATAAAATTAATTAATAATAATCAGAAATTAGTATTTTAATGATATAATTTAAATAATAGGTATTTTTCTACTAATTGGCCTTTTTGACATTATTAAATTAAATACATTGTAATTATTGAAATAAAAAATTAAATTTACAAAATTGCACATTAATTAAAATTTAATATTCGTGGAGAGTTAAATGTGTGGGTCCAGGGTAAAGAGAGGGAGGGTTTCACCAGGAAGCAAGCCCACTAGGCTTTGAACATTATAAAATATTTAAAACGAAAATCGGAAAAAACTAAAAAAGTACACCAGTAAAGTACTAGTACCCGAATTTTCCCAAACATGAGACCTAGCACAATTTCATTTTGGGACCACAAATAGTATATATTTAAAATTTGAAAAAAATCGTTAGAGCCGTTTTCGAGAACTGATATGCATATATATAAACAAACAAGCAAGCAAACAAACGTACATTGCTCGTTTAATATAATTAGATTAGATTAGATTAGATTAGATTAGATTAGATTAGATAAGAGAAAAAGAAAAAACAAGAATGAAATGAAGTTAAAAATAGCCTAAATGAAAAAAATAAATGGTGAAATCTTTAGCTGAAAAATCATTCTTTCTAACCGTGTATTCACCATAATTATACCTCTTAAAACAGAGGAGACCTACTAAAGTTTTCCGTGTATGCCTCCCTAACAGGCCACTATAGACACATGATTTGTAAGACGTTGTCACGTCCAAAAAATTGAATAAATAATTTGTTTTTGCGGCCCACCCTCCCTAAATACGGTACTGGTTAGAGGAGAGATAATAATGATTTTAGTAATTAATTATGTGAATAACCTAATTTTTTTTTTTTTTTTTCATTTGACATGATGTTAAATAAATATACAAACTTTTCTTGGGCACTCTGCTGTAACAGAGTTGAGAAACGGTAAAAAAAGACCATTTCTTTTCTCTCTTTTTTTTTTTTTTTTTGTTTAAAATCATTTATATGTTGTTGCCTGAACAAATTTTTTTTATTGTTCTCTTCTTGCGGTCGATTAATGGAAAAGAAAGGATGTTTCATTGTGGGTATATAATTTTAAAAAAATTTAAATATTTTGATTATGATTTATTTATAATGAAAAAAAAAAAAGATTTTAATGTCCTAATAAGTATTTGTTAAAGAGGGTAATGGGACAAAGAAAAGTCATAATTAAGAGCAGCAAAATACAAATAAAATTTTCATTTTTGAGTAATATCAAAAATCTGGTGGAACTGGTCGCACAGCACGCAACTTTCTCTAACCTTCGGTAATCGAAATTTCTGTGCTTGTCACACCATGTGCCTTAGTCTTACTTAGTCTCCGACAGTACGGTACATTTGAATTTTTTTTTATAATAAAAAAACATTGACACACTCACACACAATTTTTTTTTTTTTTTTTTTTTTTTAGGGTAGGGCTACTCGGCCATCTCCCACAATACAGTAAATACATATAAAATTATAAAATATCAATACAAAATTAAAACAATAAAAATACAATAATAATACAAAATTAAAAAATAACAATACAATAATAACACAAATTCAAAACAATAATAATACAATAATAAAGCAAAACCAAAACAATAATAATACAATACACACACAATTTAATGCAATTAATCTAAAAAAAAAAATTTTTTTCGAAAATCAAAAAAAGGGCTTAAGTAATTTGTAGATATTTTAAATATTTTGTAAATAGAAATTGTAAGAAATTTGAAAATATAATCTTATATTTCTCTCTGGTGAGATCTCAGTTGGAGTTCGCACCATTGATATGGGATCCTTTTTATGCAGCCCAGATCAACTTGATTGAGAAGGTGCAAAGAAGGTTTCTTAAATATCTTTTTTTTTGTCAAGTTTGGCCTCCCTGCTTCTTATATCACCTATGATCAACTACTTGAAATCTTTGAAATTAAAAGTCTCTCTGAAAGAAGGAGGGACTTAATATATGCAAATTTGTGTGATCTGCTCGGCAACCGCTGGGATTGCTCTGAGTTGTTAGCAAGAATTGGCTTCAGAGTCCCGGCCTTTACTCTTAGATCGGACTCCCTTTTTTATCTTGCCCCTGTCCGAACGAGAATGGGAGAAAACTCACCCATTTTCAAAATGATTTCGGAATATGCGAGGAGGGAGGCCGGACAATCTGATTAAGTGATTGTCATTTTATTGTAACTTTAATTGTTTTATTTTTATCATTATTTTATTTGTTTGTTTGTTTTTTTTTCTCTTTTTTTTTTTCTTCATTGTGGAGTATTTTCGTTTTTCTTAAACATACAGTAGTAGAAGTTAGAATTTGTATAATTTACTGGTAATTATTTTCCCTATAATTGGAAATTTATTTCTGTTGGGAATCTTATATCACTAAATAAATAAATAAATAGTTTTAATTTAAAAAAAAATTTGAAGTCGATAGGTTCCAAATTGTGGCCGCAATCTCCCAAAATTAGCACCCCGAGACGTGCACCTTAAGGTTGTTCGGACATTAAAGCACTTTATTAGATTAAAAGCTAATTTTTTAAATATGTTATTAATCACTATCAAATACGTTTAAAATAAAATTTTGAAGCACTTCTGACGCAGGGTTATCGTGTAATTAATTTTTAAAAAATTGAAATTTAACATGTAGCCTATGGGGAATAACGACGAAACGCACACATATCGATATAGGCATCTGTGCAAATGATACAAAAACAAAAAAACTTACATTTTATCAATTCACTTCCGAGGAATAACTTAAACATAAAATCAAGAGTTTCTGCCCAACGCTTTTAAAGATATTTTAACAAGAAAGTCAAAAAAATTCTCCAAAATGACAGTCGCCAATATTTAAAAATAAGGAACTCTCGAGAGTGAGACCAGTCTGGCAACGTCGCATAAAATAATACTCTTTTCTCGCTGTCAGTTACATTTTGTTTTTACATTTTACGATATTTTTTCTAGCAAATCGTCCATTATGTTTAAACTGATTTGCATTAAACATTGTAATATATAAAAATAAAATGAAATTTAAGGCTTTTAAGATTTAAAATAGATAGCTGTTAAATGCAATGTTGCCAGTTCTATATTACGTGAAATACTGCTCAAGTCAAAAGTCATTCATTTATTATTTTTGGTAATTAAATTATTAACTTAATCCAATTATAAACTCTGATAGGTCACGACTAAATTATAATAAGGAATTTTGGCATTCAAATTTTTAATTTTATTTAAAAAAAAATTTAGATTCTATTATGACTTACGATTTACTATCCGAACAACCTTAAGAAGAAAAAAAATGTTATCTTTTTTTTTTGACGCACAGTGTATTTTTCTAAAAATTTATAGTATAGTTTATTTTTATCTCATTTTAAATTAAACGCTTCAATACTAATTTAAACACTCAAATTCAGAATAAAATCTTGTGTAACTAATTTAATTCGATCGTCATCTTGAGTTTTTAGTCAATTTTTCCGATGCAAATGAGTAAATAAAAGTGAGTAAATCGTTGTTATCGTTAAAATAACTTCGAAGGCCGTACGAAGAATATTCTCAGGATTTTAGTACTTCTATTCTATTCTTGTTTAAAGACCTTGGCTGAATAACTGTGCGGTATATTTTGCTACAAGTCTTTGACCTAAATACATCCCTGACTCTGAAATTCAAACTCTATCCTCACATTTCTATTCAACCTTCATTTTACCGGTTAAAACTTAATAAAAAAATTTTTACATAATATGTAAATATAAATGAAATAGTTATATAAATAATTAATTGACTAGAAAACTCAACTAATATTTTTTTTTTATAATTCTGGGTTTCTTCCAGTATTATTATTTTATTTTATTTTTTTTTTTTCATTCAACCCGAGGTCGAATGGATATTTATTTTGTATTAAGGTTCGCGTCTCGAGGTGCTGATTTTGAGAGGTTGCTGTCACAATTTTGAATCTATCGGCCTCAATTTTTTACTTTCTCTTACCTCTATATATATGTTAATATTAAAGAGAAAGAAAAACGCTTTATTTTCAGCAATTGTTTTTAATTCGTTAGTAAGGCAATATTTCCATATATTTCGGAGACCTATTCGGCACTCCTTCCTCAGTGGATTTCACCTCAATTCACCACATTACGGCCCTTATAATTAAAACGCTTGGAAGCGACATGTTATTTAAGCAGCAATTATTAATCATATATATGTTAATATATAGAGAGAGAGAGTATTGGATTCATGTCAAAAATTCGATGTCGATATACATGTTTTGAGGTCCCCTGAATCCAAAAAAGTGGTTTTCGCGACATGGTCTGTCTGTCTGTCTGTGTGCCTGTGTGTCTGGGTTCAATTTAAAGCATGAAGGAATTGAGCTAGGAGGCTGAAATTTTATATTTAAGTTAGGCACCCCCCTAGGGCGTGAAAATAAGCTTTTAATCAAAATCGGCCAAAGGGCACTAGTACTTTACTGATGTACTTTTTTTCAGTTTTTTTCGATTTTCTCAAAATTCGCTCCAACGATTTTTTTTTTTATTCAAAAATCAATTATTTTTTAGATGCTCTTTAAAATTTATATTCTCATTTTGCCATTGAAATCTTCTGAAGACCACTTTACTCTTGTACTCCATATAAAAGATAGGAGAAATGGTTACCATGGTAACAAAATATAAATATTTTCCCATACTTATAAATTTTACATCTTGAATTCTAATATATCGGCGGAAACTAATTATATGTCGACACGAAAAATCTGGTGTGACAAGTACAGAACACAACTTTCGATTACCGAAGGTAAGAGAAAGTTGTGTGCTGTGCGCCAGTCACACCAGATTTTTTTTTATTTTTAATTAAAGCTATTTAAAATATCTTCAACTTATAGAAAAAGTGTTGAGTTGTAATATATATATTCTCTATAGGTTCGGACTGGATTGCAGCTTAATATTAAGAGACAAAAAAGAAATCTTCATATAAATACTTTTTATTATTTATATTATATAACAATGAGGTGAAGACTGGAAACAATAGTTGTACTCAAAGTTTGTATTGAAACGTTACAAAAAAAAAACTAAAACAAAAGTGAACAGATTAGTTAGGAAGAACAAATTATAAATATAATGTATTTCACTCGTATTTTTACTCACCGTGACAAAAGATATCATAGAATTCACATATATATATGTATATTTGTTTTAAAATAATAAGAAATCAGAATAAATACGAAAATCAGTAAAGTAGAGAGATAGAGAAAGCTCACGAGAGAGGCAAAGGAAGTCTAAGTAGTCAAAATGGAGAGTGTCAAAAACATTACTAGCGAGTTAGCAAGCAGTCTCTCCGTTTCGCCACCAGAGGGAATCTCGAGCGAAAAATGCACCGCTACACACCCCCTTCCAGCGGAGAAGTTCCCACTGGATTACCGAGATAAGGTTTAAGTTTTGAAGGGTGCCAGAGACCAATGATTTTTCCTCGTAGATCCTTTAGCTTGCAGGATCCTCCGGGAGACACAGAGATAACAGTGTATGGGCCCTCATATTTGGGATTTAACTTCGAAGCTATCTTGTCAGCGGCAGATGAGAGTTGGGTGGTTCTCTTCAAGACAACATCACCAGGATGGAATTTATCGGGCCTTCTACGAAGATTATATCTTTGACTTTGATTGATACTAGCATGGAGAGAGTTTTCCTCTGCTAGGTGATGGACTTCGGGAATTTTACTAATTTTCTGAACCCAAAGTTCTTGGTTTGTTCCTCCATCATCTAGAATTTCATCTTCACAGATCGGTTGAAGTGGCCGAAGCTCTCTACCAAAGTTTAGAAATGCGGGACTAAACTTTGTAGATTCGTGAACGGAAGAATTCAGGGCAAATTGAATTTCCCCAATCTTTTCATCCCATTTTTGGTGGGTATTCCCAAGATAAGTAACGATAAGTTGTTTTATATTACGATTTGCCCGTTCGGTAGGATTTGCTTGTGAGTGGTAAAAAGGAGTGTTCACTCTTTTTATCCCACAATCCTTAGCAACTTTATCCACTAGAGAACTGACAAAGTTTTTTGCATTATCAGTGATCAGTTGAACTGGAGCACCAAAGCGATGTAATATATGAGATTTTAGTTTAGCGACTATCACGTTGGAAGTGGCTCTTCTTAGTGGGCAAAGTTCGACCCACTTAGAAAACACATCTACGAAAACCAAAAGATAAACATTTCCTTGAGAACTGCGGGGGTATGGACCCATAATATCAACGGATACTACTTCCCAAGGTTGTTTGATATACCGAGGGTACATGAGTCCCATTGGTGGAGCATTTGTGGGCTTCACCCGTTGGCATAAGTCACAGTGACGAACATAATTATAAACATCTCGGTATAAGCCAGGCCAATAATAAGATCGACTGACTCTACCGTAAGTCTTGTATATTCCAAGATGTCCCGATTGTGGGTAGTCATGACATTCGCGCAGTATTGCTTGTCTAAGACGTTTAGGGACAACCACTTTCCATTCTTCAGAGGGATCCTCGAGTTCGCCTTTTAATGGATTTTTACGGTGGTATAAGAGTTGATCGTTTTGGATCAACCATCGGGGATGATCTCTTGGCGAATTAAACACTCTATAATACTTCCGATCATACCACTCGTCTGAGGAGTCCTGCTGAGTCGGAGGATTCAAATGGCTGTCTACGGAAGAGGAAAGGGAAGCAACGACAGCGATACGAGAAAGAGCATCGGCAACGGTATTAAGTTTACCCTTTCGATATTGGACATCGAAAGTGTAAGGTTGTAATCGGAGTGCCCATCTGGCTAAACGTCCAGTGGGATCCTTAAGGTTAATAAGCCATTTGAGGCTTGCGTGATCGGTAATAACGGTAAAAGAATATCCTTCCAAGTAATGGCGATTTTTTTCAATACCAAAGAGAACGGCAAGACATTCCTTTTCAGTAACGCTATAATTACGTTCGGCTGAATTCAAAGTCCTCGAACAATAGGCAATGACTCGCTCGTGTCCTTCTTGTATTTGTGTTAGGACTGCGCCTAAGCCGGTATTACTTGCGTCTGTTTGTAGAGTAAACGGTAGCGAAAAATCGGGTCGGGCGAGAACAGGTGCCTGAGTCAACGCAGACTTGAGTTGATTGAAGGCAATATCTTGTTCTTCTGACCAGATCCAAGGTATTTTCTTTTTCAAAAGAGCGGTAAGAGGAGATATTACGGAAGAGAAATCTTTTATAAAACGGCGATACCATCCGGCCATTCCGAGAAAAGAACGAAGTTCACGAACGTTAGAGGGAGGCGGAATCGATATTACACTCGTGACTTTGTCAGGGTCAACACCCATACCTTCACTGTTAATCATATAACCCAAGTATCTTACTTCATTGCATCCAAATTCACACTTATCTGGATTTAATTGTAGACCAGATTCTCGTAGTCTTCGGAATACTTCTTGAAGATAGTGTAAATGTTGTTCAAAGGTAGGTGTACAGACTAAGATATCATCTAGAAATACGACGACAAATGGGTACAATTCTGGACCAAATATTTTATCGGCCAGTCTTTGGAAAGTTGCGGGAGAATTAGTTAGACCAAATGGCATTACATTAAATCTAAAAAGACCTCTTCCAGGTACAGTAAAAGCAGTAATATCCTTAGTGTATTCATCTGCGAGAGGAACTTGTAAAAAAGCTTGTTTTAAGTCAAACTTCGATAAATACTTTGCTTGACGGAGGCCATCAAGAATAGAAGTCATGTTCGGCATAGGATAAGAGTCTTTCGTGGTGACTTGGTTAACTTTTCTATAATCGATACAGAATCGGTATTTTGGTCCCTTTTTTACCATAACTACTGGGGAAGACCAAGGAGATTGACAGGCTTCCACGAGTCCTTCCTTTAACATTCTATCCAGTTCCTTTTGCATCTCCTCTAAAACCTTTGGAGAATACTGATATGACCTTTGTTTAATCGGTTGAGCATTTCCAACTTCGATTTTATGGGAAATACAAGTAGTTAATCCAGGAGACTGCTGAAGAGAAGATAGTCCATGTTTCACGGATCGATCAAGCTCTTGTTTCTCGGAAATAGTAAGTCTCTGGATTCCGCATAAAGTTTCAGGCGGTGGAGAGGCAAATAAATGAAAATTAAAAATAATATTCGGGTTATCTTCGAACCACCATATGGCTTTTCTAGCATTGGTACACATACCGGCGAGAGAGATAAAATCTAATCCTAATAGTAATTGAAACGGCAATGTCGGTAAACAATAGAGATAAATGTTATTAAAAGTACGATTTCCAAGAGCAACAGGGACTTTAAAAAGTCTAGACACAGTGCTAGTGGTATTATTAGCGGCAGAAATTTTAAATTCAGGAATAGATTCGGGAATGAATCCCATCTTAAGTAACATTTTTTCGGTATCCAAATTTATGTACGTTGAAACTGAACCAGGGTCATATAGAGCCATGACTGATCTATGACACAGGGTTACTTGAACAAACCATGATGATGAGTGTGAAATCAAATTGTCTTGTGGGGCTATCGGCAAAATGGGAACGGATCCGACCCCTAGGTTCTGTTCCCTCCGGAGTTTACCGAAGAGCATTTAGGACAATTCGGAAGAGATACTCCTGGGTGACCGCATCGGTAGCAAAATATGGTTCGTGGTTTAGGACAAAATGAGTAAACGTGATTTCCCCGGCAGTTCCAGCAAACCGGTGGTCTGCCAGAAGATTCTTTAGTTTTCTCACCCCGAGATTGTTGTTCGGGAAGTTGAACCGACTCCTTATTTTTAGAAGGAATTCCTGACAAGTTTTTATCTTGAGTTTGGACGGAAGACTGTAGATTGGAAGACGGTAGATTACCTACGCTATAGATTCCACCAGGTAGGTCCTTTTTAGGTAATGGCGAAGGCTTAGAAGAATTTTCTGGCTTAGGTTTCGACGGACGTGAAAGCGTTTCGAGAGTTCTACATCTGTTGGTGACAAAATGTATTAGTTCTCTATAAGTGGGGATGTTTTTATTTTTTATCTCATCCTCGAACGCGCGACGAGTACCGTTATCCAGATTTTGAAAAGCAAGATGAAACTTAAGATAATCTGCGAGATCGTTAATATTAAGAGCGTTTAATGCGTTAAAGCTAGTTTCGTGAGTGGTCAAGAAATTTTGTAGATTGTTTGCTGATGAATTAGAAAGGGGAGTAAATTCAGTCACCTTACAAAGATAATTAGAAGCGAGACGACGAGTATTTTGATATCTAATTTTTAAAGAATCATATGCTAATACATAATTGTGTTCTTCAAGAGCGAACCCAGATATAATAGCTAGAGCTTCACCTTGAAGGCTTCTTCTAAGATAATGAAATTTTCGAATAACGGAAAGTGACGGCTCTTTGTGAACTAAGCTGTCAAATAAAGCAATAAATTCAGGCCAATCGTCCAGTTTGCCTGAAAATGTAGGTAATTCTAATTTAGGTAGATTATTAATTGATGAAGAATTACTATTAGTTGCCGTAGACGCTACAGAATAATTCAAAGTTGACTCCAGAGGAGTGGCTTTTCGTAATTTGAAATAATTTTCTTTTATGACATCAATTAAGTTAAAGGTAGCGCAATTAGTTTGTGTGGTCTCTAAACAATAAGATTTATCAGGTGAGGTAGCATTGTGCAAACGAATTTTACTCTGAACATTTCTAAATTCAACTTCTAATTCATTGAGTCTCTCATAATGGATGCGGAATGATTCTACTGACTCTATAGTAAGAGTTTTAGACTTTTTATATATCTCGTTAATAATGGTAAATATATCTTCCCTTTCGGCTTGGAGGATAACACTATTTGTTTTATGGTCAATCTCCATTATGAATAAGCTTATGAGAATAATATGTGAGCTTTATAGAAATATAATAAATATCTATTTATTGTTTATTAGATAGAGCAAAAAATTTTAAAATAGAATTCAAAATAAAAAATGTAACTTAAATTTCATTGTCACGGTAAGTTTACAAAAATATTTTTTTTTCCAAATGTATATATATATTTTTTCCTTATTAATAAATTGTTTTAGGTTTTAAACATATATAAGTTAACTTTAATCAATAGATATAGTTTAAATTAAATGAGTTAGAATTCACTCAAAATTAGATAAAAAGAGTTATTTGATTGAATATGATTTGTTAGAAAATTGTAAATACAATGTTTAATGATAGTAAACTGATATTCGAAATATGATTTTAATAGTTTGTAATATTTATAGAAAATATTTTTTTCTTTTATTTAATATAAGAAATTGTTTTTAAATAATGATAAGGTATAAAATTAAATGAGTAGTAATTTGTTTTCAACTTAAGAAATGTTAAATGTTCATTCAAGAGACGGTACCTTCTATTTTCTTCGATACAAGGAAGTCTTGATGATTAAGCTGCCTGTCCCTGTTCGGGCGCCATATTGTAATATATATATTCTCTATAGGTTCGGACTGGATTGCAGCTTAATATTAAGAGACAAAAAAGAAATCTTCATATAAATACTTTTTATTATTTATATTATATAACAATGAGGTGAAGACTGGAAACAATAGTTGTACTCAAAGTTTGTATTGAAACGTTACAAAAAAAAAAACTAAAACAAAAGTGAACAGATTAGTTAGGAAGAACAAATTATAAATATAATGTATTTCACTCGTATTTTTACTCACCGTGACAAAAGATATCATAGAATTCACATTTATACTACATAAGCTTATATTTTTTATACTATATTTACAAAACTATTTTTACAATATTTATATATGATTACCTGTTAGTTATAATCGAAGGACTAATTTAACTTACTATAAGCTTTTTCTTTCATTTTGTATAATACTGTAAAAATAAAACCCCAATGGCTAACTGCCGAAAGGGGAAATAAATAAAAAAAAAAAAAAAAAAAAATTCACATATATATATGTATATTTGTTTTAAAATAATAAGAAATCAGAATAAATACGAAAATCAGTAAAGTAGAGAGATAGAGAAAGCTCACGAGAGAGGCAAAGGAAGTCTAAGTAGTCAAAATGGAGAGTGTCAAAAACATTTAGCAGTTAGCAAGCAGTCTCTCCGTTTCGCCACCAGAGGGAATCTCGAGCGAAAAATGCACCGCTACAGAGTGTTAAAAAAAAAGAAAAATATTATATTATTTTCTTCTTATTTTGCCTAATTTTTACTATTTAGAGCCACTTACTTTCAGTTCTATTCTACTAGCAAATTTATCCGACAAATCAGCAAATCATCGATATTATAAACAAGAACACGCTTAACCTTCGAATTAAAAAAATGGGTTTATGAGAAGTTAGCAACTAAACGATACTCGTAAATTTTTTTAAATATATTTATTGGGGGTCCAGGCATTTCTGTTTAAGCCATTTGGTATCCAAATGCCTTAAATAAAATCATCGGAAAAGGCATCATTTATAAAAATTATTAGAATGATTATTATGTTGTTCAGACAGTAGGCCGTAAGTCATAATAGAATCTAAATTTTTTTTTTAAATAAAATTAAAAAATTTGAATGCCCTCGGGCTTGCAGTAGTTGGTAGCGTGCCTGCCTTGTATACCAAGGGTCCAGGGTTCGGATCCCAGGCAGTCCGATGATTTTATTTAAGGCATTTGGATATTATCGCGTAATACTAATCAATCGACCTTTACAAAAAAAACTATCCAATGTGTGAGTTATTGATTAATCACAACACACATTTTTTTAGGACTGTTAGAAACCACTACTCTTTCCGGTGTATAGGAAACAGACAGCACCTGCAGTAGATCGCGTAATAAAAAAAATGTATCGCCACCTATCTAATCTTTTCTATGAAATTGAAATAGTTTTTATTCCTGCGCCTAACTAAGCAAGCCAGGTGCGCTCTCTCTCTGTGGGAAGAATACTTTTGTTTTTTACACCATTGTCTCTATCCCATCCAGACTTTGGCCGGAAGTTGGTTCGTTCCAGGGCAGTCAGTCTGCGTTTAATCGGATTGCTTCCCGCACACTGAGTGAATAATTGCCATTAAAAAAAAAAACGCCAAGGTAGTTTACCTTTCTTCTCAATTATTGCATAAGTACTGCAAGGTCTTCGGTGAATAATTTCAATTAAAAAAAATAAATATATTTTTAATAAAAGAATAGACTAGTTTGTATTTCATTGTGGTGGTAATTAATGTTAATATAGTTGTTTGACGGTTCATATATATTTTTTTTTCCTTCTTTGTTATATTATAACGAGCTTCATTATCCTCTTCTGAGGGCGCCGGAGAATCCATTATGAAGGCACTTCACATATTTATTTAGATAGACCGATAGACTATATTTTAAGGAAATGAGATATAAATGTAGAAAAAATAAATAAATAAGGGAAGGGCTGAATAAGAGCCTACTCCGAAAAGTGCAGAAGCTTTATTTGTTTTATCCTTATATTTATTTATTATTGTATTATCTCTTCCGGAGGGGGAAATGTTGCTTTATTTTATAAACTTTTGTAGTGACCCTGAAGAATATCGACTTGGCATCTAAGGGTGAGGGAAATAAGAAAAAGGGAAAAAAATGGAGACTTAAGGGGGTTCAGGAGCGTACTTTAAAAAAAAATCTAGACAATTGTAAGGAATTTTTCAATGCGGTTTTTTTTTTAATGAATTAAATCCATAAGAGATTATTGGGACATCGAGCTATAATTTTTTTAATGACTTATTAAAAAATTATCGTAATTAATTTTTTTGTTATCAAGCAAATACAAAAAAAAAACAATCTGTCCCAATAATCTTAAATTTTTTTTTTAATTTAAAAATGAATGTATTGTTATTATTAATCACATATTAATTAAGAAATTTTTAAAATAAGCTTAGATGATTTATTTAAAAACCAACTGTCAAATTAGTTCAGCATTCTTGCAATAGATGGCAGGCTAGTCTAACAGACGATATAGTATTAGCCTATCTTATATATTTTATGCTTTTATAAAAGATGCATAATATATAATAACATTTATAAAGTATTTATTGTTAAAAGATCAATGAAAATCAGCCAAATGCATTAAATATTATTAGCTACCATTCTGACATCTCTTGGCAAATTTTTGAATTACTTGATTTTTGGGCATACTTTTTATGACACACAACGCCCTCTTAGCGGGAAAAACATGCTTAGCCACTTCGCTCCCGTTCCCCCTTAATTGAAATAAAAATAAATTAAACTACAGAGGGGAACAAAGATTTTGTTGGCCGGTATTTGACGCTATTCCTGGGTAGAGCTGATTCCAAGTTTTGCCCCATCACCGCTAGTTTTAGAGCTATAGAGAAAATTATTTTAATAGAAAATGTGCTCTAAAGGGGCTCTTATTTTGATTTTAACATTTTTTTTTTTTTTTTACTTTTGACAGTCCAATTTTTCTGATCCCCCAAATGCCATATTTTTGCGATATTCTATAGTTCTTTGGCTTTCCAAAAAGCATTCGTTCGTGAAAATCTGTTGATTATTAACGAAATTATTAACAAAATAGTTAAAAAAATATTTATAATAGTTACTATAGTTGCTTTTTGAGGTTGTGGCTGTGATGTGATTATATTGGAAAATTGAAGTTATTAGCCAAATTGGGATTATCTAGGTTAATAAAACTCCCAGAATAAGAACGTTTCGGCCTGAATTTATTTGGCCATTTTCAGTTATTGGGAATTATACACATAGTGCATGTGATCAAACAAGGACTCGTCAATAATAAAATTTATTTGCTTCATACAAAATTATGGCTCCTGTGCCCAAGCTCAGAGATAATTATATAGTAGGCTGGGATGAGTAGAGTAATGGGGTTGGAGAATAAAAACCAGCAGATGAATCGCTCCACCTGACGTCCTTTATTTGGCAAATATTTCGACGCATATGACATGCATCACCTCAGTGCCGCGCTTTAAAATTTAATTAACAAAAAAATAAACAGAGATGAGCAATATACAATATTACTGTTCTTTAAAGATATTTTTATAAAAGATTACTCACAGGATGTAATAGGTGTGCTTGCTTCAAAAATTTTAAAGCGCGGCACTGAGGATGATGCATGTCATATGCGTCGAAATATTTGCCAAATAAAGGACGTCAGGTGGAGTGATTAATCTGCTGCTTGTTATTCTCCAACCCCATCTCAGAGATAATTTTGTTTGAAGCAAATGAATTTTATTATTGACGAGTCCTGGTTTGATCACATGTGCATTATGTGTGTATAATTCCCAATAACTGAAAATAAATTCAGGCCGAAACGTCTTATTCTGGCAGTTTTATTAACCTAGATAATCCCAAATTGGCTGATATCTCCAATTTTCCAATATAATAGTTACTTATGTTTAGCGCCTAAAAGCTAGGCAGCCAAGTGTTTTTTTTTTTTTTTAATCAATTATTGATAACAGTTTTGTTTATGATTTCGTTAATTATTAACAGATTTTCATGGATGAATAATTTTTGGAAAGCTAAAGAAGTATAGAATATCGTAAATATATGTTTTTTGCATTCACTTTTTAACGATCAAATTAAGCGAAAAAATACAGTAATTGAAAAATTACTTTAAGCCCTTATTGGAGTTAAATCCGGAAATTTATTAAGTTTATTCATCCAAGATAAGCTAATAAATTTCTTCTTCCTCTTTATATTTCCTTAATTTGTAATGAGAATAATAAAAGTGTACTGTACCTTCATTATTTTATTAGTGATGTAAATAAGAATTTTTTTTTTTCATAATGTTTCAATTTAATTATTTTATTTAGGTTTCCTTTTAATGTGAAATAAAATTCCTTGACCATGAGAACATGTGCAGAGATTTCACAGAATGGAAAAAAAAAATACATAAGACGACATAAAAATTTAGATCTTCTTCAGATAGGAGAAAAAATATTGCAAGAGGTTTAAATAAAAACTTGTTTTTTTTTTTGTTTAAATAGGCCTAATAACCAGCGTATCTCCTTTAATTGTTAAGAATGACTGGAACAAGATTTAATGATTTTTTCGAGTAGCAAAATGTTAATCAAGTAATTATTTTAAATAAAAATGTTTAAAAAGTATTTTATATAGCTCCTCGAACAAGAATGAAGTCTTTAAACAACGATTGGAGAGAAAGTTAACTGTACGCCTGCAACTCTTTGGGAAGCAACCATCCTAACAGCGGTGACCAAAAAAAAAAAAAATACGCAAAGAAACAAAAAAATATTTTGGTGTAAAGACTGAGATGATGTAATTGAAAGAAAAATACCGATAGATGGTGTGATTAAAAATAATTTTATAACTAGAGCATAAAAAATTAAAGATTATATAGCTGTATATCAAATTCTGTTTCAAAATTAAATGTTTTACTAATTATTATACTGGCTGTGAGTATTAACTATATTTGCGTGGAATGGAGTCAGCCAAGGAAAATAAAAAACAAAATTTATTCTGTTGACGTTTCGAGCGCCCATCACGCTCTTCCTCGGGACCTGCAGCCACAAAACATTTATTAGAGATTTTTTTTTTCTTTTATAATAATTATATATAACATTATTTATATACAGGTTCAACGATTTTACTTACAGTATAAGTGTCAAATATTATAATTAGGGCTCGGATTTCGCCCTATTTGCCTTTTTTTAATTTATGGCTTAAAATTTAGGCCAATATGATATGTATAGGTTTCATGAAATTCTGAATAAAATAAGAGGCATTTGTTAGTGCCTATAATGCCTATTTTGACCGATTTTGGGTTTTAGTGCCTATTTCATCTATAAATGCCTTTTTTAGTGCCTATTTTAAGTTCAAATAGCCAATTTCAATTTTTTACGAGCTATACATAGCCTAAATTTAAAATTTTTTTGAATTATCAAGAAAATATTTCAGGGGGGGGGGTAAAGGGGGTAATTACTCCCCCCTCCCGAGATTTGAAAAAAAAAAACTTTTACAAAAAAAAATTATTTTTAATGTAAAATTTTAAAAATTAGTACTTAAAAATTTGATTTGTATTTATATTCTGGCAAACAAGTACAGAATTACCAAAATTAAGAAAAAAATTGTGTGCTGTGCGACCAGTCACACCAAATTACTAAAAATAAGACATCAATTTTTTTAATTTTTTTTATATTATTTCTTAAATAATGCCTTTTAAGTGCCTTTTTAAGCGCCTATTTTTACAATAAATGCCTTTTTAAGTGCCTATTTTAATAATTTTTAGTGCTTAGTTGCCTGCCTATTTTAAAGATTTTTAGTGCCTATAAATCCGAGCCCTAATTATAATATATAATCTCTAATAAATGTTTTGTGGCCGCCAAAGGATCGTCTTAGTTCAGATTTGCTTCAACGTCTGCGGGATCATCGCTGACTGCAGGTGCATACGTCACAAAAGGACAAACGAAAATTGGCCGTCAAAAATTGAATTTTTCAAAACATTGAATTAATTCGAGTTTGAATCGAAAATCGATTTTCGTCGAATCGACCAACCCTAATCCAGCTGCCATCTTCAGAGAATAGAATCGTTCAAATATTTATACAAAAATAGAGTTGTCATTGATAATTATACAACACATGTGTATTTAGTTAAATGAATATACATTTTATAATAGTAGCTAGCTACAAGCGATAATCAGAAGACATTATAAGCTTGGAACTTCTAGAACATATGGACCGTTTATTTTGAAAGTGGTGTAAGTCCAATTTCTATTGTTTCGAGTAAATGAAAGGTTTGCATATCTGTTAATTTAAAAATCTAGGCAAATGATATGAAGTCAGTGAATGTTTCTACTTGCTTATCAATATCTAATTTAGTTATATAAATTTGTTTTAGACGAATTTGACTAAACTAATATATAATTACATTACTGCAAATGGACTTACACCACTTTCAAAATTAACCAACTGTAAACTTCGTTGAATTTCAATTTTGAAAAAACAAATATTACTCAAAATATACTTCATATTAATTCAATATTCTTTAAAAATAATGACACGATATAAAATAGGAGTAGTATTTTTAATTTTAGACGTTAATAACATTGTTAAAATTACAAGATATTAGTAGCATAATATTTACTTATGCTCTGCATAGGAACGTGTTTTGAAAAATTCATGATACACCGGAGGTATTTAAGATCATAATTACTTGATTTCTTTATATTATTAAGTAACCTAATCTCGTAACCAGCGTCATTTCAACTTTTTCTTGGGGAGGGGGGCAACCTTTTTTTTCAATTTCTCACTTCATTTTTCTTACAAATAGGGATTTCAAATTTGGCCAAAGGTATTTAATTAAATTAATTTTTTAATTTTGTACAATTTCGTAGAAATATTTTATTTACGTAGAATAAGACCTAGGGAGGAGAGGAGGGGGGGGCAAATACCCTTCCCCCACAAATGACGCCTCTGCTAGTAATTCTTAACAAGTTTATAAACAAATGCACAATAACAGGCTACTAACAGGCAATCATCTGTTAAGCTACCTACCTCAAATTGGACTTACACCACTTTCATAATCAACGATTATGCAACTTCCTTTACCGACCAATTTTCAATTGTGCAAAACATGGGAATTTTTTAAGGAATTTGCCACTAGCTAGTTATAAATAGAAAATTTACATTAAATTAAGCATGAATTATGTGATATCTCAGATTTTTTAAAAATGGACTTACACCACTTTCAAAATAAACGGTCCATATAAGGTCTGATTATCTCTTTAGCTAGCTACTATTATAAAATGTATATTCATTTAACTAAATACACATGTGTTCTATTATTATCAGTGACAACTCTATTTTTGTATAAATATTTGAACGATATATTCTCTGAAGATGGCAGATGGAACCTTGCCGAAACGTGCCAATAAACAATATTCTCTTTGAAGGCTGAAGATGGCTGGTTTTCGGGCGCCGAAACGTTTAGAATTATTTTTAAATAGAGGCTCAATTATTGGCTGCATCCTCTTTCTTTCCAATCATGATCTGCATGTTAAATAATTTTCGAGATTTATATACATTCAATGAATATCTCGATTCAGATTTGGCAAATTATAGTAATTTGAATAAAATATGGTGAACCAAACTGCTGGAATCGAACCCAGGATCTCCATGCATCGGTGTGTGCTATTCTGCATCATGCCAACGGAATAAATGCTCACATATTGAAGTGAGAAAAATTTTTTTTTTACTTGCCAATCAACCAGAAAGGGGACAGACAGACATTTTAGTATTCTCTAACACACTACTGTAAGCTATTAATTAATAATCATATAATTAATCCCGCAACCCCTGATTGCTGCTTACTTAGTGTGTTAGAAAAGCTGTGCCACCAGTCACATCAGATTTTTTAACAATAATCAAAGAAAAATCTGATATGGACAGATCGATTGTGAATTCAGGCAAGAAAAGAATAATAAAGGAGAAATTTAAAAATTTTTAATTAAAAATTCGTTTCAAGTATGATGTCCATTAGTGACCTTTCTATTGTTTAAATATCCTTTGTCCTAGTACGTGACGTCACCATAAATAATCCAAATAAGTTATTCTTAAAGAGGATAATACAGACTTGGAGACGGTGATTTTTTTGTTTTGTTTTACGAAGGGAAATGGGATAAATTATTATCAACAAGAAACGGTGATGACCTTTAGCTAATTTATGCAAATTTAATTTTATTTTAACTATCAAATATTTAATTTATTCATTCCGTTTAGGGTACAAAGGCCGAGAGTTTGATTTTGTTTAGAATAAATAAATTCGGTTTTTATTATCAAAAACATCAGCGACAGGAAAAATAATTCTTCAGTTTACCTTTTAATGGATGGTGTTGTTGCAGGGATTGGAGACTGAGACGGGAGTCGAAAAATAGGAGCCAGAATCGGAATGGAGTCGGAGACGAATCTAAAAAAATTCAAAATATGTTTATTCAGATTAGACTTTAAAAGTTTTTGGCTGCCTCTGTCTCTCCTCTCAACGTTATCATCAGAGCCACTACTTATTAATTATCTGAATAAGTGTGCAAAAAATTATTTTGAAATTATTGGGGAGGAAACTGTAATGCAGTAATCTGGTAAAATTAATTTATTGTAATTTAGCCTAATCCTGATTATTCATTAGGGGTTGTCCAGACCATTACGTAACGCGCTAGGGGAGGAGAGGGGTCTGGAAAAAAAATATTCATATTGTTATTATACCAGTACCTATATTTAAATGATAATAAAAAAAATTTAAAGACTAGATATAATCTGAAATAGGCTATTTAAAATATAAAAAAGATGGCTGCCTGTATAGGTATTCTTAAAAGAAAACATTCGTAATGATAGCAACAAGAGTAACATGAGAAATGATGATAGCAACAATATTAACAATAGATAACCAATGAGAACAGAAAATGTGTCTATATAGAATGTACGATTTTAGAATATTTTTTTACTTTCAAGTACTTGAATACCACCAATTATTTCAAAAAAAAACTTGTTCTAAGCCAATAGCCAAAGAAATTTGCTACAAGATCAAGAAATTTATAAACATACTAGGGTATATTGATACAAACGCAAATAAAATAAATTATTTTTGCAAATTCAAAGACAAATTATTTTAACCAATGAAGTACGTGGCTGTTGATTTATATACAAGGAAGGAAGCAAGAGCAGCCAAAAATTAAAACCTCCGACAGATACAATTTGTAAGTGTTCTCTTATATTGTTAAAAAAAATTTATCTATCTATTCAATATTAATGTGTTATATTATGTATTCCTTTGTAGGAAAGATTGATGATGAGAAAATAAAGTTTTCTCGAAACGTTCGTTAATTATAATAAAATCGGAGGCTTTAATTTTGGCTGCTCCTGCTTCCTTCCTTGTATACAAATTATTTTAAATTTATATTAATATTTGTAAATACAATCTTTTAACAAAATATTTTTTTGTTGTTTGTCTAAATTACAACATTTCCCACATCTCGGATCATTTATTTTTGGACGAGAAAATTAGATCGGTTAAGATGATCTCTGGATGTAAACAACAACTCTTAGCAACTTGCCTATATTTATTTTCTTTGGTTTGTTTTTGTTTTCAGAAAAAAATAAAATAAAAATGGATAAATTTCAAGTTTTATAAGCACTATATTTTCTTTAGGTATAAATGCTCCGAAGGCCTGAGACTTAGCTGATGTGGCGTATGGTGATGGTTCAAAATGCGAGGCAACAACGGCGCTGGGTTACAAGAGGTGCAGAAGCAGGCAGTCATGTGCTACCTGAGCTACCCTACGCCTATAACGCACTCGCTCCTGTCATCTCAGAGGAGATTATGCTCTTACATCACCTTAAGCATCATAAGGTATTGTATTGTACAAGGGGGTGTCAAAAAATAACCGGAATTAACTTTTACTAGAAAATTCTGATTACTTTTATTCAAATTCCATTTCAGACTTTCAAAGTAATCTCCCTCGGACAAAATACAACAATTCCAGTCCACTGTTCAAAACACTCCCATAAACCCTTTTTGATAGTCTGTTGAGAAGACCGGAATTGTTGTTGTTTAGCTCTCGATCACGTGGTGAATAAGAACGTACTGTTACTGCGAATTGTGAAGTGTTGAAGGGGCCATTAAGAAGGAAAATTGCAACAAAAACATAGGCGTAGCCACGGGGGGGGGGATTTGGGGGTTCAAACCCCCCCCCCTCATTGGACCCAAACCATGACTAGATATTTAAGCTCTATAATACAAAATACTTTTTCTCTCTATATATTTCATATATAGGGTAAGAGAAAGTAAAATATAATAATTTTCTCTAGCTTAAAAAAAAAAAAAAAATTAAATAAAACGCAAAAAATTCGAGAAAATTCAGAATTTTTCAATTGAAAAGAATTGATTTTTGTTATGCTTTATAAAAAATTAAAGCCGCTTAAAATTGATTAAATCTCGCAAATGAAAAATAATAAAAAATATTATATAAATAAATTTATTATTTTTTTTCTTAAAGCAAAAATTGAACTCTGATTTGATTATCTTAATAGATCTGAGATGAGACACTGGTCAAGAGAATCAATTTGAGGGACTCGTCGGTATTTTAGGCCCCTATACATATAATTAAGAATTTGTCGCCTGATACGAGTTGATTGAAAAATTGTGGCACTTAATTAAGAAAGGGCGGGCCCGAGCCACCTCGAGGGTTGGTCCAGGGGGGGGAGCGAAGGTGGGGTAAGTTGCTAGTCATATATTTCATTAGACGCCCTATACTGCCCTATTAGTCGGGAGGGGAGAAATAATCCTAAACCCCCCCCCCCATCAAAAATTTCTGGCTACGCCTATGAACAAAAAGATCATATCTTGCACAATGGGATGTACCTTTACCAGGATAATGCACCGGCACATCGCGCCAATCAGGGCTCAAGAAACAATCACTTGATTAGGCATTGAGGTGATGCCACATCCACCTTATTCACCGGACCTAGCGCCGTGTGATTTCCACCTATTTCCTGGAGTGAAAAAAGTGGTGGTCATTTTCAAAGTGATCGAGAGCTAAACAACAACAGTTCCGGTCTTCTCAACAGACTATCAAAAAGGGTGTTTTGAACAGTGGACTGGAATCGAATGTGTGTCTGGAAGAAGGGCATGTGTTACATTTTTCAAATATTGTGTTTTTTTTTATGGATGAAGGTAAAATGGGACTTGAAATGTTGAAAATAGATGGAGGTAAAATGGGACTTGGCTCAACAGTTGGTCGTGGCTTTAGTGTCCAAAACCACCATTAGAGGCCAGCAGAGTACAATACTCATACAAAGTGGTAGTGAACAAATAAACAAACGGAATAAGGGCATATGTTAATAGTTTTATAAAAATTTGCCTACTATTTTGAGTAAGAAAACAAATTTATTTATTTATCATATTGTTATTTTATAAATTTAATTTTATGTAATTGATAAATAATTAAATATTAATAATACTAATGAAATAGTGTTTTACTTGTCTTTAAAATCCTTTTTCTAATGTAATTCTCTGGTGTTTTAACGAATTAATTTTTTTAGTCAAAAAATGGAAGAAGGTCATATGTGTGCAAGGGCGGATCCAGAGGTGGTGTTTCTCGGGGGGGGGTAATCTGGTGTGACTCGTCGCACAGCACCAGAGGCGTATATAGAAATTTTTCGGGGGAGGGGGGGGGCCTGTTCTCAAAAGTTTTTCTACGAAAAATTTTGTTTTTCGCGGAACCAATTTTTTTTTCCCGCCCGCGGAACCAAAAATTTTTTCATGTGCCGTTCGCGGAACCTAAAATTTTTCGTGTGCCGTTCGCGGAACCAAAAATTTTTCATGCTCCGTTCACGGTTTCTAAAATTTTTCCCGTCTTTTCAAATCTCGGGGGGGGGGGGGGGTAATTACCCACTTTACCCCCCTTGTATCCGCCCTTGTATGTGTGACTTTTGCAATTAATTAGTTCCTTAACTTTAGTTTTTCGCTTCTCCTGTAAAATTTTAAAATTGTAACTTATGCCCTTCTTACAGACACCCATTCAATTGTTGTATTTTGTCCTAGGGAGATTACTTTGAAGGTCTGTGATGTAATTTGAATAAAAGTAAGAATTTTCTAGTAAAAAAATAATTCCGGTTATTTTTTGACACCCTGGTTAGTTGTCAAAATTCTTAAAATTAAACAATAAGAGGATAAAGGAGCAAGCAGCAGGTAGTTAGTCTCCAAATAATGAAACTCTCTGTTGAGGAAACAGTTTCCGTTTTAATGGTTATATTTCATTAAAACCGAAACTGTTTCCTCAACAGAGAGTTTCATTACTTGGAGACTAACTACCTGGCTGCTTGCTCCTTTATCCTCTTATTGTTTAATAATACAACAGCCACTGTATTTCTCTAATTCTTAAAATTAAAATTTTTTAGACTTATGTTGATAATTTGAATCGAGTAGAGCATGAATTAAAAAAAGCTATTGCTCAAAATGATCTTATCAAAGCCTCAAGTTTATGCCAAGCGTATGTCATGAACGCCGGAGCGCATATCAATCATTCGCTTTTTTGGAAGAATCTTTCCAGTTGTCCTTCACTTCCATCTGGTATTTAACAGCAAAATACCTTTTTTTTTAAATAATTTTTAATTATATTTTATTTATTATTATTAAAAGGACAATTTGAAGCGACACTCAATGAACAATTTGGAGGTTATTGTGAATTGAAATCAAAATTTATAAAAAAGTCTAGACCGAAGATAGGCTCGGGGTGGATTTTTTTGGCGATGGATGCCCAAACGAAACAGCTTGTTGTCCATTTAACACCCTTGGAAAGAACAATTAAAGATTTCTTTGGCTTGGAGCCCCTCGTTGCTATCGACCTTTGGGAGCATGCATTCTATCCTCAATATGCAAACCGAAGGGATGATTACGTCAGGGCTATTTTCGAGGTGAGAGACTTCAAATTCTATTTATTATTTTCAACAACATTTGTTTGAAAAAGAAAATTTTTTTTTTTTGGGCGTCTACAAAATACATATTTCTCAAATTAATATGAACAATACAAAAAAAATACAATAATACCATAAAAAGGCAAAACAAAAGCAAAATTAATACAATAAAAGCAAAACAAAAGCAAAATTAATACAATAAAAGCAAAAACAATTGATACAATAAAAAGGCAAAACAAAAGCAAAATTAATACAATAAAAGCAAAAACAAAATTAATACAATATGAAAACAAAACCAAAACAATATGAATACAATATTAAGGCAAAACTAGAATCTATGAATACCCTAAATGTAAAAATGTAAAAAGGTAAATAAAAATAATTTTT
The DNA here is from genome assembly GCA_023213315.1 of Euborellia annulipes. NCBI lineage: Eukaryota > Metazoa > Arthropoda > Insecta > Dermaptera > Anisolabididae > Euborellia > Euborellia annulipes. The sequence goes on from JAKCPI010006253.1 coordinate 89,694, forward strand.
TGACAGATAATGTTTGATTCAAAGCGTTCGAATGCGCAGAAATTCAGCAAATTTGCATTTTCTCGGGAACAGGAAAAAGAGGCCTGCCGAAGCAACTAGACTCAACACATTTATACCTGGAAACGCAGAATTCAATTTGAGCAGATTTTTTCCTATCGTCAATGTAAATTTTGTTCCAGAAGTTTCACTTTTTTAAGGTGTAATGAATACAAGATAGTATTTTGTTTTTATTCAAATTTTAACAACTCTAGAGAAACTGAAAACTTGATTATAATTTTTATTATATAAATGACAGTTCGTCCATCTTTGGAAACAGAAAATGAAAATATTCTACTTGACTAATTTGTATTTTAAAAAAAATATTTGAACTTTCATTAGTGAAAGTAATCAAAGATATTTATATGATCCCTAAATATCCGGAAGCAAACATGCGATCGTAATCGTAATAAGCCTAATTTTTTTTATTTTTTTTTTATTTTAGATAATTGATTGGAAAGAAGTTGGAAAACGATTTGATTCTATTTATTATTCAAATGGAAACTGTAATTAGAAGAAAAATTTCGTAAAATAATAATAATAATAATTAAAGATGTATTTAAAAAAAAAGGCATAAATCACTGTCTAGATACAGTGATGAATAAATTTATAAAAATCTACATTTATATTTCATTTATATGTATAAACTATCCCTCAAGATAGGCTTTTAAATTTGGGAGGTAGTATATATGGGTCATTCTATAAAAAAGGGTTAACTTGGCGAAATTGCAAATAATTCAGTGATTACCAAATATATTGACTTTTTTTTAAAAGTTAATAATTTTTGGGCACACATGATAAATATTGAAATTTAAAAAAATTTAATGAAAATACTAGTCCTTTTAACCTTAAAATGTCAGTCCCCTGGCATGTACCAGCTCAGAAAGTGAACATTTAAATGCGAATTTATTTTAAACTATTAGATTTATATCATTATTATCCATATCGATATAATCTACGATACTTTATTTAGCGTTGTTAAGTCATACATTTTGATTTTAAATAAAATAACATTTTTTTTATTTCAAAGTCGCGTACCTTGATCTAGGCGTCAGTCCCTTGGCTTATGTTAAATTTGAAAACTATCTGATATTATACACTGTTGATAAAATAATTATGTTTTATATTTCTGGGGACTGACCTGCGGACGTTCATGGGTTTTAGGTACGCCTGCCACACGTTTAAAATCTTAAAATCCGGGGTTCCTGACTATCTTTATGAAAATCTCTCGTTCGGGCCCTCGCGTAGGGCGTGCAATTTGAGCTGTCCTGTCCATAGGTCCGGGATGATGGCTCAGTCTTTTGCGGTCACTGCTGCGAGGGTTTGGAATGACCTGCCCGTTGAGATTCGGAGATGCGCGCACTTCCCAGCCTTCCGCTCCTTATCCTTTTCGTATCTTAGCCGGGCCGGGGACGATTCATGCTCGTAACTGTTGTCCATCCCATGATTCGAGTTGTTTTTTGTTTTTGTTTTTTGTTTTTTTTTCTTTTTTGTCTATGTTTCTCCTTGAGAGCTGCGCCGGGATGAGAGTTCACTGCTGTCGCGGAGAATTTGCCATTCATTATGTAAATAAAATGTCAATCATCATTGTACACTAAGAGGGGCAAATAAGCCCTATGTACATGGACTTTAATAAATATAAGTTTAGGGTGTAAAGATGGCATTGGTGCCTAAATACCGGGCGTTCGCCATCTTTTATTGTTATTTTTGTGCCTAAAATCAGCATGTAAACACTCAAATTGTCAGTCCCGTGGTATGTAATATTTTAGAAATTTATTAATAATTATTTCAACAATATACTGGATTTGCTCGGAACTTCGAGATTTTTTAGGGGGGCAAAATTTAATTTGCCGCCTTCTTAAAATTTTCTATACAAAATTCATATCATTTTACCTTTTTTTTAGTAAATCTTTCTTTAATTGCCGCCCTCTGATATCTGCCGCCCTGGGCACATGCACCCACTGCCCCCCCCCCCCTAGACCCGGCCCTGATTTTATATATAAAAAAGAAAAAAAAGTATTCCATATCATTTAGCAGATTTTTGTGTTTTATATCAAAAAAGTCAGTCCCTTGGAAGTTTTGCAACCAGGGGACTGACGTAAGGCTAATGAGCTTATATATTAATAACAAAAAAAAAAAAATAATAATAATAATCTGAGTTACTATATGGATAAAATAAAATTAACTTATTGTCTATCAAAATCATTACAAACAATTGAAATCAAAGTTACAAATTGTGCATTTCAATTCGACTCCAAAGTTAACCCATTTTTGTAGAATGGCCTTATAAATTAATAGATTGGTATGCAATAAATTTAAATAAATTATCTCTCAAAGGTGAGACAAAAGCAGATAGAAATAAAGTAAATTTACGCTCCTTTTTTTTTTTTTTTTACTTTATTTCAACCTTCCAAGAGAGACCAAATTGTTGGAAGATAAAAAAAAAATTTTTTTTTTGGAAACAAGAATAAATAAAATAAAGTTTTTTTTCATATAAATATCATATATTAATTTTTTTTTTTTTTTTTTTGGAGACAAAGATTGAGATTGTGTTCGGCAAGACAAGGAGCTTTTGGGCTTTTAAGGGCCTTTTGGGGCTTGCACGTGTTTAGGACAGCTGCTGGGCCCAGCCCTTCTTCTTGTTTCCGTCCTCTCGAGAGAGACCGGCCCGGAAGTCACAAACACTTTGCTTTTAGAAATTATGAAATTTTATATTTCTCTAGCTTTAAAACAGAGATCGGGAACCTGCGACCCCGAACCCGCCGCATGTGCTGAATAGACAAATAAATCGCAATAACGAGCCTTAATTTTCTAACATTTAAAAAATATTTAGGAAACGAAATTTTTGACCTCACTATTTATAACTAAGCCCAAAGTGCAATAACAATTATAAATAAAGAAGAATTTTTTTTGAAATTTGTATCATTATAACGTTTTTAATTAAAAAATAAATTGCATTAAAATACTCCCAATTTTTTTTTTTTTTAAGGGCTCTTGTTTTCTGAAAGCTTCACAATCCCTGCTTTAAAATTTCCATTGCCCATTCAATGTATGCCCTGAGGATGGGTGCGACTAGCGCCTGAAACGTCGGCAACAAAGTATACAAAAATTTTTATTTACCCTGGCTGCTGTTCACCAGGAAGGCTCCCTGGTCCCTCTTCCAAATTAATTTAGAAATATTTATATAGGAGACCCACTAGGTCGAGCTTTGTGTTTAAAAAAAAAAAATGGAATTTTTCTAGGTCTGTGAATTGGTCAGCCAATATATAGTTTAAGATAAAAAAGCGGGATGAGTTTTTGTTTTGATTGGTCTCGTACTAGGACTGCCATTATCCTAGCTCATCCAACGCAAAAACGTTCGAGACCAGGGGACGCAATTTTGCCCAATCAAAACTCATCTCGTAAATGGCCTTTAATTTAATTAACAAGGACCTGATGAAAGTATTATATAAATTAGTGTAATGTCCGAATTTATTTTAAAACAATGGCTACCACACATCCGCGAAATTTTTTTTGTGCATCTCCATCATTTATTTATAATAATTATTATGTTCTAGTGTACTATTCTACTTAAAGAATGCTACGAATTCGTGATTAATATCTCGTGTTTATTTGCTCGTGTTTTTGTTACATTAATTTTTCAACAATCACTCTTAACAATAACGATCTAACACACTCACTCTCTGCTTCCTTGACTACTCATACTCTACAATAATATAGCTATGTTATAAATATAACTATAATTATCAGATTAATAACAAGTTTTTGGCGCCTTCCCGTTAAAACTCGGTTGATATTAGATGATGTTCTTTGTCGAAATATCCAACCATATGCTCTTAAAAGAGTCATTAATTAAGCATTAATGATAAAAGTTTTTGTTGCCATCTGGTCATCTTCAGAGACAAGGCCATTGGCGAAGAGCAAGGTCGTCCTGATCATTTTTATAGCTTCAACTTCCACCAAGTCTTGAACCAGTTCTCAAATGAGTTCAATTCTCTTTCGTTCTTTCAATATTTATGTTTTTGTCAAATTCGTTTAGAAGGAAAAATGCTTTTAAAACGCCCAATCGTTTTTAAGTGCATTCTCTTTTTTAACATCTCTCCATTTCCTTTGTAAATACTTAATAACAACTTAATGAGTAATCGGTGATTTTTTTTTTTTATCAAGGTAATTACTACGAAACGGATTTTACTCTTAACTTAATTTTGATGATCTTTTTTTAATCGGAGAATCTATTCAATGATTTTTCAGTATAAATATTCATTCCATGGGATTGAAATGAATAAAATAAAACCAGTTTTTTTTTTTTTTTATTGAGAAAATACAAATGAAGTTCATTAGTTTAGAATATTGGAATGCATAAATTCGCTTGCTAATGGACTTTCGATTAATTGCTCCAGCAGACTCAAATATATTTATTTTCTGTTCTAAAATATAAAAAATAAAAAAATCCGGGTCTTTTTTTTTAAGTGAAACTTTTATTTGATGGCCTCAATTTTTTCGCTGTTCTATCAGCATGTCGCGTTACAAGCCATGACGTCACAAGCCGTGACGATAAAAATACGAAAGTTGAAATTTAATATATATGACGAATTATAAAAAAATAATTGTGAGATTTAATTATTCAATTTTTAAAATTGATAAAATATAATTTTTAAAATAATTCAAATCTTCAATTACTAAATAAATATTGTTCTCAGTTTTTAACATGCGTCTATTGATTTCCCATTTTCCAATTATTAAGTTAAGATTAAAAACGCGATTTTAGTACCCTTAATTGAATAATTTTCTAAAAATTTTCAGTTAAACGCCTACGATCCGAAAAAAAAGTTTCACTTGCATCTGGTTTCGTAAAACCACACAATTTTATTTTTATTTTTTTTTTTTTTTGCTTTTTGAGGAATATAAGACCTTCCAGTAACCAAAACACGAAAACGAATTTATTCAATGTACCAAGGTATAAATTACATTCAAAATGATATTAAAAAATAATATATTTTAATGTTTTATGACTGTGGAGATTTAATCAGGATTCGCAGAAACTTTGCTGCCAGGAGATTAAATAAAAAAATCTCTTATTAAATTTTTTTACGCCGACGTTTCGGTCGTCAAAGAAAAAAAAGAAATTGTATATGATTGCAATGAACATTAAAATACCTGAGATCTTGTATAATTAACATGTTTGCTCTGATGAAGGTCGTGATTGACAACCGAAACGTCGGCGAATAAAAAATTAAATAAAAAAATTTAATCTCCTGGCTGCAAAGTTCTTGCGAATCCTGGTAATATATTTTATCCGGAGGGCGGAAAAAATTTCAAAAAAAAAAAAAAAGGTAAAATGATATGAATTTTTTATAGAAAATAAAGTTTCGGTTTCGGCTGAAAATCTTGTTTTGGTCGGACCCTAGTTTTTATAACTATGTGTTTTTTGAATTATGTGTATTTAATAAGTTTTAAATTATCTGTTTTGTATAACTATGTGTATTTTTGTTTATGTGGTTTTTATAGCTATGTGCTTTGTTAACTATTTTTGTTTTTAAATTTTTTTAATTTGTTAATTATTAAAAAAAAAAAAATGTATGCCGAAGATGTATGGCCTTAAAGCCAAACATTAAATTAAAAAAAAATCAAAGAGGAATCAGGGGAACTGGCAAAAGAGACAAGAGAGCAGTCGTTGCTGCAAAGCAATGCCAAATCACGGCTAATTCTTGGATTGGTGGCTCCCAATAATAAGCGAGAGGGAAAAAAAAATATATAAATTTTTGCAAAAAATATATTTATATTCTAAACCACTTTGATGCGTATGTCGTCGATATTTTCAATTCAATATTCAATTGGTTTTATCGGATGGCCTTGATAAACTTGTTCCTCATCACTAAAATACCTAGACCGTAAAAGGCCGGATATAAGCAGATCTTTGTGGAAGTCGTATGTGGATTATACAAAGGGGAAAAAGAAAATCGTTATAAGTAAACTCTATATTTATTTGAATTATCTAAACACCTGGATTTCTGGAACGAATGAAGACCTTGAAGGGTCTCTGCCAAATGGGGGTCTTATTTATGAAATTCTAAAGGAATTCATATTATAAATAAATAAGTAGCAAGAGTTCTTCTCAAATATAATATATGTGAATAGCAGCCAGGAAAAATCAAATCAAAGACAAAAACAAGATCAATTTTTATCAGATTTTCCTTTATTTGATCGTCGACGTTTCGGAAGCCAGTCACGCCCTTCCTCAGGATCTATGATCGAATATAATAAAGTAACAGCAAAGACAATCATTTTTCTTCCCCCTCATTTTCCCTCCATAATTACAATCAATCGTCAAACAAATACAGATGGAGGTATTTCTAACGGAAATTGAAATCGTGTATGAAACATTCAGTTTGTCACATATTGAAATTTTATTGTTTCATACACGATTTCAATTTTCGTTAGAAATACCTCCATCTGTATTTGCTTGATTGATTGTTCTGAGGAAGGGCGCGACTGGCGTCCGAAACGTCGACGATCAAATAAAGGAAAAATCTGATTGTTTTTGTCTTTGATTTGATTTTTCCTGGCTGCTATCCGCTATCCTTATCAAGTTAAACAGCCATATTCTCCATCATAATATGTGAATTTTTAAAAATCCCGGCACCGCGGGATTCAACAAGTAAAGAAGAAGAATAGTAAATAATTAAATTATTTTTGGCGGAAGTGTATAGCTGATAATATGTAAATGTAATGGTTTCTGGATTTCCAATCAATAAATGTGATGCGGAAAACGAAAAGGGACCTCTTGTCCGAAATTTCACAAATTGAGTTATTGTTATTTTATTGTAAAGGATAATTTCCTGAACGACCTAAAGACCAAAACCTCTATGATATCTCCCTTTAAAAAATATATAATATATCTCGATCAGTTTGGTACTATCAGTCTTTGAGAATCATCCATAATTTTTTTTTTTTAAATCTTGCGTTGGATTGCACCTCTGCGGTCCTTTTAATCACTGAATGACTTATTTCAAGATGCCAAGTATCTTCTTCCCGGGTCATATAAATGTAAAAAAAAAACTTTCATTGCTCTAGCTCTTAAGCGGGCTACACACGTAACTGCAAACCTGACAAGCATGCATGTGCAATCTTTTTGTACCAGCAAGCACGAATTCCCTTTGGCACAAATGCTTGTGCAAGCAACAGCTTTTGCTGAAAATTAACCTAAAAATGTCAAACTCGGAAGCTTATTTATTCGAAGATAACAAGAAATACTCACTTGCTTGAAACAGAGACACAATAAATATTAATATTTAAATGAATTAATATATATTAAATAAATATCAAATGTCAATACGTCTATAAAATGGCGGAGAGTTTTGCTTGAGCAAATATGATTGTGCATGATTAAAATTCAGATCGAGCATCAAGCGGCTTGCACAATTAAAATGCTTGCGCAAAATTCTCCTACAGTTTGCTTGTACAAAAAGATTGCACGTGCATGCTTGTCAAGTTTGCAGTTTCCTGTGTAGCTGCCTTTATAGTTTCTGAGATAATTTGGTCAAGCGTTTTTATAGTGGTGGTACCGCTGCGATGTACAGAACGAAAGCACACCTTTAAATGAAGCTCTATAAAATTTCATGACTCTAGTTCATATAGTTCTGAGATATTTTGGTAAGAACAGAGGACAGAAGATTGACAATTATAGATATACTGTATGTACAGTAATTAAAATTTAATTAGAGGAACGAAAAAACTCATCGTTTTAATTTGGACAATATTTAACTTAACAATGCGCTATTTAATTGCCTTTTAATTAAAAACTTATGCAAAAAAAAAAAAAGAATCAAAAGAAATATAATGTTTCACATTAAGAAGGGAATCCAAAACAGACGACTTATTTATTTCGAGTTATCCCAGCCGGAAATGCTGATGAATTTGACCTTGAAAACATTCATTATCGTTGTCGGTGGAACAGAACATAACACACACCCGAGGGTCTCGGTCGGAAATATTCTAATTCAGAATTAAACTTCGAATTTTATTCTAATTATTTAGTCTCTCTGCTAGGACATAATAATTCACTTGTGACCAAGGGCGGATACGAGGGGGGGGGGGGGGGGGGTAAAGGGGGTAATTACTCCCCCTGGGATTTGAAAAAAATACTTTTTTTCGAAAAAAAAATGTGTTTTTAATGTCAATTTTTTTTTTTTTTTTTTTTTTTTTTTTTTTAACTCTCTCCCTCTCTTTCCCATTCCCCCTCCCTTCCCCCCCCCCTCCCCTTTTTTTTTTTCCCGGTCCCCCCTTTTTATGAATTTAATAAAATCCATTTTTTAAAATTTTTTAAAATAAGGGGTCCACACATTTTTTTTAACCCATTTTGTATCCACCTGGCTGACAAAATCGTCGGGCTTGGTGGGGTCCCGCCGCCAGGTGGGGGATATTTGAAGTTACCCCCTTACCCTTTCCCCCCCCCGGGGGGGAAATTTTAAAAATTAATACTTACAAATTTGATTTATATTTATATTCTGGCAAACAAGTACAGAATGCGCTTTTAAATTACCGAAATTAAGAAAAAATGTGTGCTGTGCGATCAGTCACTCCAGATTACCCCCCCTCCCCGAGAAACACCTCTGGATCCGCCACTGCTTGTGACATTTGATTCAAAAGCGTATTTTCGCGACTCAAGAGGGTACTACTTAAATGAAATATAAAATTTCAACCTCTTAGCTCAACTCATTTCCTTCACACAGACCATTTCGAGGACCCATTTTTTTTTTTTTTTATCTCGATGAACCTCAATTTCCATTAAAATCTCGACATTGAATTTTTGACATGCAATACTTTTTCTCTATATATTAACAAATATAATAAAAAGATATAAAAGAAAGTAAAAATGTTCAAAATCTGGTGTGACTGTCGCACAGCCAGGGATGGGCAAGTTACTCGATTTTGAGTAACGAGATACAAAATACCAATTACTTCAGATTTTTGTAACGAAATACAAGATACCAATTACTCACCGGTTTGTGTAACGAGATACAAGATACCAATTATGTATTTCAAATACATTGAAAATACCAATTACAAATAAATTTTCCTTGATTTTAAAATACTTTTTGGTGGGGTAATTCTGGAACTAGAGCCCTGCACGGGTACGGGTTGTCCCGTAGGCCCGTTACCCGCCCGGCCCGCGGGCTTTGGAGGCCATGAAAAAATTACGGGCGGATACGGGCGGGTCAAGGCTTGCGGGCGGGTAACAAGTCTAAATAAACGGGTTCGGGCTGACGGGCATGCAAATGAAATTTTATTTAAAAATTGCTAGACATTCGTTCATTGATTCACTAAATCTCGGGCGGGTATGGGCGGGTTTGAAAAAATTCCGGGCGGGCCTGAAGAATGATAAAAAAAATTACAGGCCGGGTACGGGCGGGAAGTAAAAAAAATACGGACACGGGCCGGTCTGGGCCAAAAAAAAAATCGGCCCGTGCAGGGCTCTATCTGGAACCCTAAATAAATTTAGTTTAGGAAAGTGGCAGCTAAACTTATATTGGAAAATACCTTTGGAAAATCGAAAACAATAAAATTAATCATGACACTAAAAAAAATTTATTTATAAAAATATGAAAAGGTTTCAAAAAACCAAGTTTTCAAAAGTTTTGTGGGATAATCTGGACCTTGATGGAGAATGAATAAACCCGCAAATGAAAACAATCTTTCAACTGGGGCAGAAGAACAAAGATTTAGTCGTTGAGAGCTGGTTGAAAGAAGAAACCAAACAAGTTTTTAACGAAGAGTGAAAATTTGGCGGATTGATTGACTTCTCGTTACTGGTTTTTACTAAGATTCGGAGCAGAGAACCCACACGACGATTACATACAGTAATATTAAATAAATTAAAACGATTTCAGCTCCCTCTCCAAGACTTTTTATACGGCGGCAAATAAAAAAAAAGAAAGTATTTGGTATCTCGAATTTCAGATACCAATTACTAAAAAATGTAACGAAATACAAGATACCAATTACTTTGCCTATGCTGTAACGAGTTACAAGATACCAATTAATATTGTATTTGGTATCTTGTATTTCAAATACATGTAACTGATTAACGCCCATCCCTGCGCACAGCACACAACTTTCTCTTACCTTCGGTAATCGAAAGTTGTGTTCTGTGCTTGTCACCAGGGCCGGATCTAGGAGGGGGCAGTGGGTGCATTTGCCCCGGGCGGCAGATATCAGGGGGCGACAATTAAAGAAATATTTACTAAAAAAAAGGTAAAATGATATCAATTTTGTTTAGAATATTTTAAGGAGGGGGCAGCAAATTAAATTTTACCCCCCCCTAAAAAAATCTCGTAGTTCCGGCCCTGCTTGTCACACCAGATTTTCGTGTCGACATATATTAAGTTTCTGCCGATATATTAGAATTCACGAGGTAAAATTTATAAGTATGGGAAAATATTTATATTTTGTTATCATGGCAACCATTTCTCCTATCTTTTTACTATGAAGCTCAAGAGTAAAGTGTGCTTCAAATAATTTCGATAGCAAAATGAGAATATACATTTTAAAGAGCATCTAAAAAATAATTGATTTTTGAATTTTAATCAAAATTCGGATAGGTGAAAAGGTAGAGAAAATCTGCAGCTAGTTGTGTTTCATTATTTTATTCCCACCACGTTGACGTTTCGATCCCGGTTGGGATCATCCTCAGAACAGGGGGTTATGTATGTGTATATTTGTAAATTTCAATCTTATATTATATACAGAACTCAAAGATAAATAAATATAAATAAATTATATTAGTTATGATATAATTGAAAGTAAATGGTCATGAGAGACGATAGGTCACGTCTTGCAAGACGAATCTGAACGTCTCTCTTGACCATTTACTTTCAATTATATCATAACTAATATAATTTATTTATATTTATTTATCTTTGAGTTCTGTATATAATATATGAATGAAATTTACAAATATGCACATACACATAACACCCACCTGTTCTGAGGATGATCCCAACCGGGATCGAAACGTCAACGTGGGGGGAATAAAATAATGAAACACAACTAGCTGCAGATTTTCTTCACCTATTCTGATTAAACTACCAGCTATAAGCCCTACGTATTTAATCAAAATTGTTAGATTTTGAGAAAATCGAAAAAAAACTGAAAAAGTACATCAGCAAAGTATTAGTACTCTTAGGCCGATTTTGATTAAAAGCTTATTTTCACGCCTCGGGTGGGGGTTTAACTTATATATAAAATTTCAAACTCCTAGCTCAATTCCTTCAACCTTAAAATTGAACATAGACACACAGACAGACCATGTCGCGAAAACCACTTTTTTGGATTCAGGGGACCTCAAAACGTGTATATCCATCAAAATCTCGACATCGAATTTTTGACATGAATCCAATACTTTCTCTCTATATATATTAACACATATAGAGGTAAGAGAAAGTAAAAAATATTTTATTTATTTTAAAATAATTATTCAAAAATAAATTAATCCTTCATAAAATTTGCTTTCACGTTTATGCCAAGACGTCGATTGATCGATAGTGAGCACAGAATAGAATCGCTAATCTACATTCAAGGTTTGTATCTTGTTGTGTATGTTTATAAATAATCTGATGACTCTTTGGTTGAGGTATCATTTAGACAGGTCCACTCTTGTTTGTTTCTGGACAAACATAATAAAATGCCAATGACCGGAGAAGTATTAACATAAAAGACCCAAGTCCGGCCGCGAGAGGAGGGAGATAACTCTAATGTGCCGTTTGGAGTAATGGAATCGTTTTCTCTAAGAGCCGGTTGCTTCGATTCTAGTCAAACACAAACATATCCGACAGATAGCAAATCATCGATATATTGTAGTAAACAAGTACACGCTTAGCACCATCTGAGTTAAAAAAAATGAGTTTTTTCATATATAATTAGTTATCTGAGGTATAAGGAGTGTTTTGTGAAGTTAGCAGACATCATTTATAAAAAATTAAATTAATTAATTAAAGCTAATTAATAGAAATTTTAAAATTTCCAAAAAACTAAATGATACAAGGCTTGTGTTGCTAATTTCACCCCTTAGTACCGAACTTTGGGTCTTAGCTAGTTAACTATGATCTAGGCTCTTATTTCTAGTTAATTAGAACTAAAGTAACCGGCCTTAAGTTGTTATTGTATTAATATTAATATAGGTTATACTAATATTTATTCCGTATTATTACTATTCTTGAAGGATAGTGATATCATAAATGATTAATTATGTTAGTATATTCATGAAAAACATATAGTTTGAAGGCCAACATAATTTTTGTCTTATTTAAAGTGTAAAGATAAAAAATTTGCGGAAAGCTGTAGTCTTTTGTTTTACGGTTCACCGACAATATCTACCCTAAACGGATTGAGAATTTTATTAATTTAAATTCAAGGGTTTTTTTTTTTAAGTTGCCTGGCTGAGAAGTACAAATCAAAAAGCAGACTGATGTCTTGATAAAAAGATTGATTGAAATTGATTGAAGCGGGTGACAATCGATTGACTGAACACAGTAGAAAAAAATTTATGATTTTACAATTGTTTAGGAAGCAAATTACATAAACAAAAACATACTAAATTTAGTAAGTCTTTATAAATGTATTGTAATTTTCGAATGCCGTTTTGAAAATTAGGATCAAAATCAGATATTCATCAAATATTTTGAGATCAGGCCCCCCTGAAAAAAATTTCTATATACGCCCCTGATGAAAATGTTTTGTAATTTTAGTAAGACATTTGAAAATTAGAGTGCAATTGTTTGGTAATTTTAGAATTCTCAAACTGCTTTCGAAAAAAATACAAATTTTAACATTACTATACAATGTATGTAAAATTACAATACATACTCTATTTATCGAAGAAAATTGTAATTTTAAAATGTTTTTTTTTTTTTTTGTAAATATTTGAACGCACCAAGGACGGATCCAGAGGTGTTTCTCGGGGGGGGGGGGGGGTAATCTGGTGTGATTCGTCGCACAGCGCACAATTTTTTCTCTTAATTTCGCTAATTTAAAGGCGTATTCTGTACTTGTTTGTCAGAATATAAATACAAATCAAATTTTTAAGTATTAATTTTTAAAATTTTACATTAAAAACAAATTTTTTTTCCAAAAAAAAAGTATTTTTTTTTATCTCGGAGGGGAGAGGGGTAATTACCCCCTTTACCCCCCCCCCCTTGTATTCGCCCTTGGAACGCATAAATTTGTAAATTTAGTAGATAAATGCAGAGCAGTTATCATTTATAAAAGAAATATGTAAATTTAGTTAGTATTCCAAAACACACTAAAATTAAAATTTTTTTTACAGTGTACCAATGCAATATATAAGATATTTATTATTACGTTTGTAAGCCGTGAAGAAAATTCATATTTTTTTGATTCAAATAAGCATTTGGTTTTATCTGATACCTTCATGGATATATAATATTTTTTTGTTAAAACCCCGAATAGAAGAGAGACGTGTGGCATGAATGAGTGTGGAGGGTGTCTGAGGTTCGAGGACCAGATCTCACAAGAGGGGAGGAGTGTGGGGGAGGATGCCCATTTATCCAAAGGGATGCTGAGCTAAGGTGAGGGATAATAAGCCAGTGGGCGGCACGCTCCGCCACGCGCCAGCTGCCATCCCGGATTCCTGTGCTGCAGCTGGCTGGCTGCTTGCCTGCCTGCTTCACTTCACCTGCCCCCTTACAACGGCCTCCAGCTGCCGACCATCTCCTTTTTCCCTTCTTATGGGCCCTACCTTCTTGGTTCGATACTTTCCCTTTCTTACTTCTATCATTTTTATCATTATTATATAAGATAAGGTGCATTTCACGTCTACTTCTCTCAAAATTTAGTTTTTTTTTTTCTCTACTGATCTAGATTTTGAAAACTTAAAATAAACATGTGACAAATCTTAAAAAAAAAAAAAAAAACTAATTTGTAATATTAATATCAATTCACATTTAGATTTATTTTTATTTTTCTACCTATAATAACTACAGTACAATAATTTTTTTTTCTATTTTGTTAAAAGGTTTAGTGATATGTTTTTTGTTTGTTAATGGACATACATTGCTATTTTTTTTTTTTTTTCTTAAGTTTCTTTTTAACGATATTCATAATATTAATGACGATATATGTGAGGTTTAGGCTCATTTATTTATACCATTTGGTATCAGGGCCGGATCTAGGGGGGGGGGGCAGTGGGCATGGGCGTAGCCAGACATCTTGTTAGGGGGGCCAACCCCTCGTTAGGGCGAGAGGGGGGGGGCGGGGGTTTGCAATTAATATATACATAGATTATTAATTATTTATTTAAATAAAAAAAAATTAAATTAATGTAGTGGATTGGGGCGTTAAAAAAAATTCCCAATGGGAAAAATATATATTTGTTTGTTTGTTTTGTTTTTAATTTTTAGAACAAGCCAGGGGGGGGGGGGCAATGGCCCCTCCCTGCCTCCCCCTGGCTACGCCCATGGCAGTGGGTACATGTGCCCCCCGGGCGGCAAAAAATTTAGCATCTCTAAAAAAAAGGAAAAATATTTTTTCGGACGGGAAAAAATTTTGGTTTCTCGCAAGAGAAAATGTTCCTCGGGCGGCACAAGAAAAAACGAAAAAAAATTTTGGTTCCGCGGGTGGCAAAAATTTTGCGTCTCTAAAAAAAAAAAATTTTTACAGACCCCCCTCCGAAAAAAATTTCTATATACGCCCCTGAAAGATTTACTTAAAAAAGATATGAATTTTGTATAGAAAATTTTAAGTAGGGGGCGGCAAATTAAATTTTGCCCCCCCCCTAAAAAAATCTAGTTCCGGCCCTGTTTGGTATCCAAATGATTTAAATAAATATTCTGACTGCCTGGGACCTGCGCGCCCTGACTATCAATATTGACATTTGTTTTTTTGTTAAAAATTTGTATTGTGATTGTTTGGACCTAGCCAACAGTGACGTCATTGCTTGGGGGGGGGCAAACATTTTTTTTACTTCCTATGCTTCTTAATTTATCTTTATATAAATATATACTTCTAAATTTGTATATCTATAAAATCTTCTATGCTTCTTTATAAAGAGAAAGTGTGAGTTCGTATGTATGTCCGAATTTGTTAATATATAAAAATCATTTTTTCAAGTAGAATGTAAACTATAATACAAAATATTAATTTTTTTTTTTTTTTGTGTAGAAAAAAAAAATTAAAAAAAGGCATCTTATCTTTGTTAGATAAATATTACGATATAAATTATCCACGTATATTTATTTCAGGGCCGGAACTAGAAGATTTTATAGGAGGGAGGCAAAATTTAATTTGCCGCCCCCCTCCTTAAAATTTTCCCCGATCTCAAAAATTTTATTTTTTCCCATTCGGAAAAATATTTTACCTTTTTTTTTTAGGGACGCAAAATTTTTTGCCACCCGCGGGACCAAAATTTTTTTCCCGTGTGCCGCCCGCGGAACCAAAATTTTCTCTCGCATCAGGAACCAAATATTTTCCCTTCTTTTTAGAGACGCTAGATTTTTTGCACCCATCGGAACCAAAAATTTTTCTTTTTCTTTAATTGCCGCCCCCCTGATATCTGCCGCCCGGGGCACGTGCACCCACTGCCCCCCCCCCCTAGATCCGGCCCTGATTTATTTATACCATTTGGCATGCAAATGATTAAAATAAATTCCTTGGACTGCCTGGGATCCGAACCCGCGCCACTTGGCTTTTTAGATTATCAATATTAACATTTGTCAACATCTCTAAGTCCTCGACCACAAGAAAGGGAGGTGCATTAAATTTTTTAAAAAGAGTAAATAATTAGAAGTATGTTTTAGAAAAAAAAGTTAGCTATTTAAAACAAAATTTTATCTTTTTTTTTATAAGATTTCATAAACAAGATCGACCTTGGCACAAATCGCTGGTCACCTATCCATATGGTGTCCTTCAATCAATGCCAAAGCGTAATTTGAGATAATTTATGCTTGATGATTGTTCTGTGATCATCCTCTAATTAAATATCTTTTTTATGCTGCACTTGTGGTAGCAATAAGTCATTGTTACTTAATTATTGTATTAATTACTTGTTGTATATTTTTAAAAAATTAAATTAAATGAAATATCCTTTGGCCAAATTTGAGATACCTATTTGTAAGTAAATTTTAAGAAAAAAAAGTTTGTCCCTCCCCTAAGTAAACGTTGAAATGACGTCACTGCACCTTGACATAAGCCGTAGCTTGGATTTACGGTCTATTCCATCGAATAAGCTTAGTCGATATGGAAAAGATTTAAAAAAATAAATAAAAAAAAATTAGAACTTGTTGTTGGTGAAAAGTCAACTTTGCTCAGGGGCCCACATCTTGTGGGCAGCGGCGTAACTAGCCCTTGAGGGCGGAGGGGGGGGCGAAACTCAACTAGTGGCGCCTTTTTTTATGTTGTAATATAATTTAATGAAAACTATCAAATATATTATAAAATCACCGTCCCTGGGCTATATCTTGCATGCCCTAGAGCGCCTATGTCGGTATTGAGGGGCGCCAAAGGCTTGATACGCCTGGGGCGGAGAGGGCAAGCGCCCCCCTTCCCCCCCCTAGTTACGCTACTGCTTGTGGATGGCGATCACGAGCTGTCCTAGCTGGGACTGGCAGTACTTCTCTTCTTTGCATGTCAGTCTCTTCCCTTCTACAACAGGGGTCAAGACCGTGCGACGGGCCGGCCTGTTCTATTCCTTCTCGGTCGCAAAAACCCCCTGACCCGCACCGCGGGATTAAGGCGAAGAAAGAAGTTGGTGAAAAGTCAACTAAAAGCGGCTACATAAGTAACTGCAAACTTGACAAGAATGCAAGTTTTGTACAAGCAAACTGGAGGACAATTTTGCGCAAGCCTTTTAATTGTACAAGCGGCTTGATGCTCGATTGAATTTTAATCATGCACAAGCAAAAACTCTCCGCCATTTTATAGACGTCTTGACATTTGATATTTATTTAATATATATTAATTCATTTAAATATTAATATTTATAGTGTCTCTGTTTAAATCAAGTGAGTATTTCTTGTTATTTTTGAATAAATAACCTTCCGAGTTTGACATTTTTAGGTTAATTTTCGGGATAAGCTGTTTCTTGCAAAGTGCTGAAGGGAATTTGTGCATGCTTGTACAAAAAGATTGCACATGCATGCTTGTCAAGTTTGCAGTTACGTGTGTTGCCACCGTAAACGCCAAATTATACGATGTATGGAGTCGAAGAACTAATAAACGTACTTCTTTAGTGTAAATATAAATAAAACTTTAGTCTCTAAAAATCGCTACGATGTCAATACCTTAAAGAAATCGATAATTATGCGAGTGACAAACGATATGAAGTTGAAATAAAAATAATCTCTCAAAAAAAAAAAAAGAAATCTATTATTTATATAAAAAAAAAGATGATCTGTCAAATGAATATTTTTATAATTTTTCATTTGATATCTAAAAGAAATTTTTATTTATTATTAAGAAATTTCTTTTTACCTTGTTAAAGAGATATAAAGTGGAGGCAAAGATGACGACATAGCTGATTCGTTTGATTAATCAAAGTGAGAGTGATGATGATGATGATGATGATGATTTGCAAATGTTTTTGAACGACACACATTGATTATGAACCGTTTTCTCAAATGGACTAAGCTCTAAGAGTCTCGCGCCAATTGAGCCGTCGACCCCGTCAGAGCCCAACAAGTCTATTTTAAACCGACCACCACATGCGATGGATGCACTCTCTACTCACGCACACACAACAAACAGCCACCACCTACCTATTTACTGCTTAAATTTGCACCAAAAAAAAAATTTCGTTATGATATATAGAATACGTTTGACTATGCTCGAATGCAACTGACCAAACCGTCCGGAGGTTTATTTACATCCTATTCTTCAGTCATGGTCTCTGACTTGGAAAATTAAGAAACACACAGACACAAACTCACCCACCTGGCCCTAATGTTCAATTATACTGTATTAAGACAAATTTAAGGGAGCCATTATTACATGACGTCATCGCCAAGGGAATCAGCGTGTTGAACGTCACCAGGTAGATATCAAATCAATATACTCTCTAAAAACGAATTAGTAAAAAACTACTAATTCATAGTGAATAGTCACTTTTTTAAGATGTGAAAAAGTAGACCACCCGTAAATAGTGGATATCCACTTTTTCAATTAGTAAAAATTATTAATATGAAAAATTCACTAATTGAAAAAGTGAATTTTTAAAAAAATAATGACCAAAAAAAAAGAAACGTTTAAGATATATGAAATAAGGTGCGATGACAGCGGGACCTAACTTGTGTTTACTGACTCGAGTTCTGGCCGAACCCACTTAAACTTGACTTACTCTTACTTCTCTGTTATTTGGTATATAAGTATGTCGCTGGTGTTTACAATGTTTTTTACTTGAATGTTACTATATTCCTTCCCAGCAATTTATTTCTAAATAAATTTAATAAAACTAATTATCGTTATATCGAGAAATATATTTACTAAATTTTAAGTAAAAATATTTCTTAATTGACTATTTAAAAAATAATATTTTATTAATTTAAAAAAAATTTGGAATCTATTTGTTTTGACTTAACTTATATTTCCTGCAATTTTTAACAAAAAATACAAGTTATTATTATTTATTTGTATTATTATTACTTAAATAAAGCCTTATATTGCCAAAAATGTCTTTATTAAGGAACCGATCAAACAGCTGGTCGGCCATGTTGGCTTCTCAGCCAGCGGGAATTGAATGAACTACTTTTTGAATTAGTAAAAAATAACTAATCTAAAAGTAACCAATAAATTTACTAAATATATTAGTAGATTCTACTCAAAATGACTAAATTTGATGTAATTTTCTTACCTACTGTTTGAATAAGTAAAAATTCTACTAATTCGTTTTAAGAGAGTACAACATTAATTAATTAAATAATTTATTTTAAATTAAAAATTTCAATGAATAAATATTTATAGAATAAAACAATTGGAAACAAATGTAAAACATATTGAAATAAATGCTAATTTTAAATAGTTTATATTCAGAGTCATTTGGAAAGAATGAGGTCGTTAAAAAAAAAATAAAAGTCAAAAGCTCAGATTTTGTGTATCGTCAATAGGAAATTTGCATTTGGAATAGACTTGGTAAAATTCGATGTTTGGATGTGTGTGAAATTAGCATTTATTAATTCTGTTTAATGCTTTCTTCCTTTCTAACAGTATTTCATAATAAAAACAAATTCTCCATAAAAGCCATTTGCTGTTAAGGGGCTATGGAGTCCGAAACTACTGACTACTAAAGTACTAAGGTATATTTTTTTGCGTTTTTTTTTTATTTAGGATTAATTAAAAAATAATTTTTAAAGTGAAACTTTTATTTGATTGATCGCCTCAAATTTTTTCGCTCTTCTATCAGCATGTCGCGTTACAAGCAGTGACGTCTCAAAGGCTCTGACGCTACAAGCCATGACGTCACAAGCCGTAACGACAAAAATAGGAAAGTTGAAATTTAATATATATGACGAATTATAAAAAAAATAATTGTGAGATTTAATTATTCAATTTAAAATATAATTTTTAAAATAATTTAAAATGATTCAAATCTTCAATTATTAAATAAATATTGTTCTCAGTTTTTAACATGCGTCTATTGATTTCCCATTTTCTAATGATTAAGTCAAGATTAAAAACGCGTTTTTAATACCCTTAATTAAAAAATTTTCAGTTAAACGCCTACGATCCGAAAAAAAAGTTTCACTTGCATCGTGGTTTCATAAAACCAAACAACGATTTTTTTTTTTATATTTATAGAAAATGCAAATAACTTTCTATTATGAAAATTGTAATTTTTTTTTAAATTTAAAAAGGTAAAAATCATTAATATCCATCCTATAATAATTAAGTATTTATTTAAAAATTAACGACCAAATAGTTCAGCATTCTTGCCAAAGATGGCAGGCTAGTCGAAAAGCAGGCATTATCAGATCATGTATAAGCCTATATTTTGATGCTGTTATAAATGATATAAATTATAATATTTATATACTATTCATTATTAAAAGATCAACGAAAATCAAACAAATGCATGAGATTAAATATCGCCCTACCATCCTGCCATCTGTTGGCAAATTTTCGTAATAGTTGGGCTTTTTGGCTAAATTTTTAAAGCCCCTAACGCCATCTTATCGGCAAAAACATGCGAACAGCTTTGCCTACATACCCTAAACCCTTAATGAAAGATTAAAGGGGGATGTGGAGGTCCAAACACATCCTTTTAGATAGAAGAGAGGGTGGTAAAAATTGTCCTATTTTAATTGAAAACCATTTTTCAGCATCCTCACCAAATCTTTTGTACAAATTAAGAGCTTTTCTCCTCTACCATCATCTACCTAGGTAGGGAAGGCGAAATTAGAAGTCCTCAACTCCCGATTTAACAAACTCAAGCAGAATTGCAATCCTTTTGGATTTAAACCAGATCCAGAATTATCGGATCTGAATCCAAATCCTTTTTTTGGGAGGATCTTGGATCCTTTTCGAAGCATTAACAATCCTTTTTAAAAGATATTCCCCATCCCTGTTATCAAGTAGGTAAATAACCAAGAAAGAGTGTGAAATAAAATAAAGCAAAATTATATAATTCAAAGCCGAATTTTGTCTCTCATCATCACAGGATTAATATTTTTCGTCGTTCATTTTAAGCAAAGTTTCCATGACGTCATCGGCATTCTCAACAATCATATTAATTATTTTACACAATTACCTATTTGTATTATTTTATTAAATGTTATTAGTGAATGAATATTTGCCTGATGATAAATATTAATAATTGGTAATGATAAATGGTTAAATTTTAATTTAATGAGAAATAATTGTCATTTTATTACCTTCAAACGGCGGCATCATCAGAGTCCTTTCCATTTTTCTGTCCTTTATATCGAATGATCTCGATGATTCTCGAAGCAATATAATTTTAATGTTTATAACATTTAACAAAACATATTCACTATTTTAAAAAATGACATTCTATTTTTTTTAATAGTATTTTTTAAAAACTTGTTGAATATACACTTAATGACACTTGCTAATTAATTGAAGGAAATAATTTGACAACATTAGAGCCGGGGGTGCACTCCAATGGGAGAATTTGAAATTGTGTGACGTCACGATTGCCACCCCAATGATAGTTTGACACTTTTATCCGCTAGAGAGCAGGGTAGTCAACCGATGAAATGATCATGTGATTTCTATATATATTATATTCAAATATTGTCAAATACGTTAAAATTGTCATTCAAGAGATAAGTATTGGATTTCATTATATACTTAAAAATGTTTTTAATTATATTTATTTGTTTATTAACTACATTTCCATTTATATTTTTAGGAAAAAGAAAATGTTTAGCAAAAAATTGCAATAATTATGACAAATTAATGAAATTGATAACCTAAAGATCATTCGATTTGGGCACAGTATTCCTAAAAATAACAGTCACCTGTGAGATCTTTCACAACAAATGGAAACATCAAATAAGATAAGTAATTTTCTAGTAAAACTATGATAAATATTAGTGGAAATCAAACAATTGTCAATATTTTTGACAATAGTTTGAGAACACCAAATATTCTTGAAAATTTATTATAGAAATGGAGAAAGATCATCCATTAAATGATATATCAAATTCTTAGAAGATTTTTCTTTTCAGAGGATTCAGATGTTATTCGTCGACAAAACTATCAACTGGACAACTCGCCTAATTACCAGCAACTAACGTTACTAATTTTTTATTCTTTTTCAGATCGTCACAAATCTATAACAAATGACAATTTAACTTTATTTATTTATCTATTGTGTATTTTTGTTCATTTTTACATATTATAAATTTTTTTATTTCTTGTTTGTATTCTGTACCCCAAAAGGTATAAAATATATTTATCTGTATTTTTAAATAAAAGTTTATCTTTCCAAAATATCTGATGTTTATGTTATAAAAAATACCCATATTCTTTCTATATTTAAAAAAAAATTACTTAATAACAGTAAAATAATATTCATATATATTTACACGGAATACCTAATTTTAAATTTAGCGGCTAAAATTTGGTTTGAATTTTGCGCAAATTCCCTGCGTTCTGATTGTGCCACCTAATGGCGGACAAAAACCAAAAATTAACATTGAAGTACGCTCTCTGTTTATATATATATCTTGTTAGAGCCATCTATTGACGATCTCATGAAATAGAAAGAACACAATAAAAATGTTGATTTATTAATTAGTTGAATATTCATCTTCTTTACATGAATGTATAATTATTTAAATTTAAAAAATATATAAGATTATAAAAAATAAAACGAAGATGGTGTAAATATTAAAAAAAATAAAAGAATTTAAAAATATTAATTTTAGAACACCTAGTGCTACCTACTGGTCATATATAAAAACATATGGTTTCATTGAGTTGCTTTTTCCGCCTTTAGATAGCAGCATTTTCCACAACTTGTGACAATGAATAACAAATATGGCCTCTTGTTAATTTAAACGTATGCCGTATGCCAAAAGTGACATTTCTATACTGTCAAAAAAAAAATTAACATTTTTATAAAATGTCAAATACTATTCTGTTTAAAGAATTATGTCATTCATCTAAAGAATCTTGGATTTATGTTAATCCATCAGGTAAAGGAATTATCTTTATATTTATTATTAAATTTAATAATTTCATTCGTTTTTAGAGTCATCACGTATATTAAGAATCGAAGATGTAGATTCTCTTACAAAGACAAGATATAAAAATATTAAGAATTTAATAAAGAATATTTTATTGCCTGAAGGTTATCCTAATAGTGTCAGTTCGGATTATTTTGAATATCAAGTATGGGACACTCTGCAGGTAAAAGGGATTAATTTTATTTTTACCGACCGGTAATTTTACTTTTTCTATTTGTCTGTTTTTCTAATTTAAAGTAAACTGCTTTAGAGTCGGTTGGTTATGTACAATTATATATTTTAACCAAATAGAATAAAAAAAGACTTAATTCCTAGGCTTTCTGCAGTACCATCACAGGCACCTTAGCCATGAAGGCTGTTTTTACTGGGATAGGAGTAGGAGACTCGAGCAGTTCTGCTTTAATGGCTGTCACTACTTGGATCACTAAAGATGGTCTGAGCATGATTGGTAAAATAATATTCGCGTGGTGGAAAGGGTAGGTAAAGCGGGCTACACACGTAACTGCAAACTTGACAAGCATGCATGAACAAAATTTGTGTACAAGCAAACTGTAGGCTGTAAGCATTTTAATTGTGCAAGCCGCATGTTCCTCGATTGAATTTAAATCATGCAAGCTTGCACAAGCCTGTTTGTACAAGCGAAAAAGAAAGTCCTTAAGTTTCTCTGTGTCGTAAATGAATTAATCATAATGTCTTGCGACCTGAAGAAAGCTCACAGAGAATTATTGAAAAATTTTAACAAAATCATCCGTATCTTTGGTGATTTAATCATCTTGATCTATAATACGAAGAAGGAAGCAGCATACAATATCTTATTAAATAAATATAGAATATAGAAAATAAATAAATATATAAGTGAGATGAATAGTGAATCAAATGAAAGGATGAATAAAAAAGGCCAAACAGCTATTATTATTTCTTTGTTGCATTCAAACCCAGAGCGACGTTTCGGTCGACTATGCGACCATCTTCATGGCTAGGGTTCAGTCAATAGAAACCTAAGTTAATATTAACTTGGACTGGGCGATCTTAAATTGTAAAAAATGTCTATTCAAAGAACATTAGAGGGTTTCTATTGACTGAACCCTAGCCATGAAGATTGTCACATAGTCGACCGAAACGTCGCTGTGGGTTTGAATGCAATACAAAAATAATAATAGCTGCTTGGTCTTTTTATTCATCCTTCTAAATAAATATATATATAATAATAAATAATAAATATAGAATATATATAATATGATTGTACAAGCATGCTTGTGTCGTGTAGTGGCGAATGCATGATTGTACAAAAATATTGATCATGCATGCTTGTCAAGTTTGCAGTTACGTGTGTAACCAACCCTAAATTAACTTTTAAATTTCATCAGTGGTTCTTAGAGAACAAGAAAGCGAGCGTTCTCTACACAACAATATAATGTCTCTAAGAATTTTTTTATCTTTTTCAGGAGTGAATTGGATTTTAATTGCAAAAAATGGAGACTTTTTGCTGACATTCTGAATGATCTCTCCATGTTATCAGATCTCTGCATTCCATTTTTTGATCACTCAATGGTCGCGACTATACTCTGTATCACGACTACACTGAAAGGAATCGTCGGTGTAGCTGGAGGAGCAACCAGAGCATCTCTCACGCAACATCAGGCAAATATCCTCTCAAATAGCATCCATCATAGGCGATTAAAGCTTTGTATTTCCTCTACCTTTCAAGAAAAGCCTTGCCTTATTCAATCCAGGTTAAATCACCCACAATCTTTATATTTGTTCTTTTTATTGAGTTACTAATGGCTGTCAATCTTACATACTTCTTAAGGGGGTTCAGGAGCGACGTCTAAACGTACTTTAAAAAAAAACTAGACTATTATAAGGAATTTTTCAATGCGGTTTTTTTTTTAAATGAATTAAATTCATAAGAGATTATTGGGACATCGAGCTATAATTTTTTTAATGACTTATTAAAAAATTATCGTAATTAATTTTTTTGTTATCAAGCAAATACAAAAAAACAATCTGTCCCAATAATCTTTAATTTTTTTTAAATTTAAAAATGAATTTATTGTTATTATTAATCACATATTAATTAAGAAATTTTTAAAATAAGCTTAGATGATTTATTTAAAATTCATCTGTCAAATTAGTTCAGCATTCTTGCAATAGATGGCAGGCTAGTCTAACAGCCGATCCTATGGCCTTATCTGGCCTATATTTATATATTTTTATGCTTTTATAAAAGATACATAATATATAATAACATTTATAAAGTATTTATTGTTAAAAGATCAATGAAAATCAACCAAATGCATTAAATATTATTAGCTACCATTCTGACATCTCTTGGCAAATTTTTGAATTAATTTTGGGCATATTTTTTATGACACACAACCACATCTTAGCGGGAAAAACATGCGAACACCTTCGCTCCTGCCCCGCCTTAAAAAATCAATTATATTTACAGTAAGTTATTTATTGAAAATTGAATTCAACAGGCAATAAAAGGAAATAGCGCTGATGTCTCTGCAAAGGATTCAAGCCAAGAAACTTGCATCACACTAATCTCTTCGATTTTCAGTCTGGTCCTTTTGACTCTGATTAGTAATAACAGGTGAACAAAATCCATTTGTTCTTTTCCTTTATTGTTAATTTATTTTTTATTTTTTGCTCTTTTAGTATTATATGGAGTTTATTTTTCTTCTTTTGCATCACGCATATATATTGCAATTATAACGCCGTCCGAGCTCTTTGTATGACGTCATTAAATGAACAACGATTACTAATTGTTCTTCGAGAATATTTTCGAAATGGAAAAATTTTAATTCCAGAAATAGTAAATAAAAGAGAAAATGTTATTATTGGCGGCGGACTTTCTGGTATAAATAATAAAAAATTATAAAAATAAACACGGTGTTGACCTAACAAATAGTTGACTGGGATTAAGGGGCTTCAGGAGGAACTACTGAGTATTTTTTATGCGTTTTTTTTTTTTTATTAATAAATGATTTTAAAAAAATATTTTTTTGATATTTATAGATAATGCAAAAAATAAAACTATTATGAAAATTTCAATTTTTTTTTTTTATATCTAAAAATGTAAAAATCATTATTATCCAATCTATAATAATTAAATAAATTGGGGACAAAGGCAAAAATAAATTCGTATTTATTTAAAAATTAACGGCCAAATAGTTCAGCACTCTTGCAAAAGATGGCAGGCTAGTCTAACAGCCGGCATTATCAGATTACTTATAAGCCTATAATTATATATTTTTATGCTGTTATAATTGATAATATAATAATATTTATATACTATTCATTATTAAAAGTCAACGAAAATCAAACAAATGCATGAGATTAGATATAGCTCTACCATCCTGCCATCTGTTGGCAAATTTTCGTAATAGTTAGGCTTTTTGGCTAAATTTGTAAGACCCCTAACGCCATCTTATCGGCAAAAACTTGCGAACAGCCTTAAATAAGCATTTGTTAGGTCAACATTGAGTCAATTTTTTTAACCTTTCCTGTAAATTTAATATCCTTTCTCCAACGAAAACTTGATAATATCTTAATTTTTAATTGAATCTTCTTTTTTTTTTGCAGCAAATGAAATTTGTGGATTAAAAATTGATATTGGAACATCAATGGCAAAATATTTTAAAGAAGCTGATGAAATAACTAATATCGCTAACATATATGCAAATAGTCATTTTTTATTGATAGCGGATGATAAAACAATCAAAGTTGCTTTCAATTTACAGATCACAAATGAAGAGATCATAAAATCTTATTTCCACGCCGTAATTTTGGCATTTTTTCATTGTGTTTATTATAAACATTCCTTGGTAAGTTTCAAAAAAGTTTCTTTTTTTTTTATTTTAGTTTACAGATGCGCAATCTCTGTTTCGGCCACCAAGAAAGCCATCATCAGAACTGAAATTTGATGGCCGAAACAGAGTTTGCGCATCTGTAAGCTAAAATATATTATTGTTGAAAATTATTTATATTTTTAATAATTATACCATAGTATAGCCGGGGCCCGGGGGGGGGGGGGGGGGGGGTACCACAGTATAATGTTATGGTCTTTTAATTTAAAAAATAATTGCATTAGTACATAAAAAGTCTCACGAAGTCTTAAGCGCCCCATACTACTTTAGTACACGGCTCGGCTCGCCTTCAAACGAGCCAAATCCGCCCGTGTGTGGGCTCTCACGAGCCGAGCCGAGCCGAGCCTGTACAGATCCGTTTGGGCCTTCTGTTCGGCTCTGCTCGGGAGCAGATCCGTACTTGTATGGGCTTTCACGGATCCGGCTCGTACCTCAGTTATTTTAATTTATTTTTGGCTCGGCTCGGCTCGTGAGAGTCCACACACATGCGGATTTGGCTCGCGTGAAGGTTAGTACTTTCATGCATTTTCTCATGTGATTATTTCATTGTTTTTTTTTTTTTTTTTTTTTTTAAGAAGTTTGAAATCTTTATTGGAATTCTATTCTGGTTTTGGACCACAAAAGACCACACAAGATTTTTCATATTTTTTTTTTTTTTAAAAAACGATGAAATATTCGACAAGTAACCACCTTTGGTAGTCTATATTGATCAATTGACCATGTCCAGTTTCAAATCGTCTACTATAATCACATCCTGTAAGATTGACTTGCATTATAAAGTGAGAACCAAAATTTAAACATTCATGTGATTATTTCATTGTTTTTATAAAAGAACATGGAACTCTTTGTTGGAATTCTCTTCTAAATTCCAATCCCAAAAACAACTAATAAAAATTTTTCATATTTTTTAAACTAAACAAAGAAATAAATCACAACTTGACTTTACGATCTTTTCCCGGTGAAAATAAAGTTTGATGCAATCCTCTTGAACTAATTTTAATTAAAGTTTTTACTTTGAATTTGACATTCAATTTATTAATCTCTATATAACTTTGTTCTTGTTTTTGTTGAAATAGGACCTCATTTATGACGAAAGAAAACAACAAATTTCTGACTTAATAGAAAACAATTTTTTATCTTCAAAGAATATTCCAGAAATCAACTATGAATTAAATAAAATGGCAAAATCCTATGCAGAAAATGAATGGATGAATTTTATAAATCTATTAAATGAAAAAGGTATGTAAAATTTAACGAAATAAAATTCATTTTATTAAAAATTATTTACATAAAATGATTTTTAACAGGTTGGAATACGAATATAAATCATATATATAAAGAGGATTGGAAGCTGATATGGGGAAAACACCTTTCTTAACTATTGCCTTTTTATATATATATAATATAATATAATAATTTGAATACATATATACATATGTATGTATGTATTTATATCTCCGAGTTTAAAAAATTCGTTTTATTTTTTATTAGAAAAATATTTTATATACAAAAAATCGATTAATATTTTTCTAATATTAAATTATTTTATCCAAAAAATTGTGAATTTTATAAAAAAGTTTTTTTTTTTTTTTTTTTAATTTTAAATCTATGAAATGGTGGTCGTAGGATTTGGAAGAGTTTCTGTGGGTTCGGGTGAAAATTTAGGTCCTGTTTGACTGAGATGTTTCACAACATCGACCCAATCCCAGCCCCTGGGTCGTTCACCTTTCATATCGACGCGATCCCATTGCTTGCGTTTCTGCGCTTTGCTCAAATGTTCTTTTCTTGGTGCTTTTTTTGATGATACCTCTTCCTAAAAACAAACAAACAAACAAAAAAAAAAATGTTGAAAATAACTATTTGAAAGTCACAAAACGTGATGTTTTATTCATAAGAAAAATGAAAGACGCAGCTAAAAATTTTCCTTATTTGTTTAATTCACACTGACATTTCGGTTCCGTGTTTGAACCATCTTCAGAGATGGCGAAAAGTCATTATGAAGGTGCACACAGTTGATTTTATACATTGTTGAACATAGAAAATTTCCAATAAGGATTTTCATTTTCTTTTATAAAAACAATGAAATAATCACAAGTAGAAAACGCATGGGTGGGACTTAATATTGTCTCTCACTGTACATAAGTGTAACCACCTGGTCATCGCATTCTGGGTATATAATCTATATATATAATTTCGCTAATGTCCGTCTGTCTGTCACGCTCTATTTAGGCAACTTCCCGTTCGAATTTTGAAATGCAATTTTATATGCTTAAAGAGGACCTTCTCGGGATTACAGAAAAATTATTTTCATCCCGAAATTCCTATAACTTTTTGAGTTATTAATTCTTAAAGTTAACGATTTCTCCCATAGGAAATGTATAGCGAAATATTTATGTATTTTTCATTTGGATATTCCATGGCAGGCCCGGGGGGTCCAGGTGGGGCGAAGCTCCCCTGTCTAGATGCAAAGGCGGGCGCCACGGGTTCTTATAATTAAGAAAAGGCGAGGATCCGCCTCAGGCGGACCCGAGCCAGCTGGAGGGGGGTCCAGGGTGCCGAAGGCGAGCGACGCGTCTAGTTATTATATAAATGGATTGGTTCAACAATGTATAAAATCGAATAGTAGAATTGTTTTTACAATATCAGTGTGTAAAGTTCTAAGGATGGCGCCAATCCGGGACGAAATGTCAGCAAAGATCGCAATAAATAAAAAAAAAAATCTGAACTCTTTTTTTTCCTACTTGCCCCCTGTAATAGAATAGTAAAAATAATAATAAACAGGAGCCAACTTATAAAATTAGCCTGTCGCTAGGAATAAAACTTTCTAGTTTGTTCAGCAAAATTCTTGGTCAAAGAATAATCAAAATTAGTATTTCTATAGCTCTTAACAGTGCATTTAGCTCTTTCAGGGGCGTTCCTATGAAGAAGCCCCTTTATTTATTAGTTAACTTTTTAGATTTTGTTTCCCTCTTGCCAAGATGCCCACCAAAACAAAATCCCAAGAGCGCGCCTGAGCTCTTTCGTTAGTTTTAGATATTTTGCCGGCAATAGAGGGCAAATTAGATTACGTAATTGAAAAGAAATGTGAACAGCTAACGAGCTAGTAATAGTGGAGGAACTAGAGATAGTAAGAACAAGTAATCTAAATAGGTGGTGTAGATAAAGATAATTAAAAGGTAAATAAACAAGTCCAAATGAATTGTGGAGTAGTAAAAAGTCCAATTCAAAGATTTTCAAACTTTTTCGGTATATGAGAATTGTTCCACGGCTCCCCAAGTAAATACCGTATCGGCAAAACAGCGGTTAGGCAGTTCATGAACTGCCTAAAAAATTTAGACATTTCATGTAATTCTCGAGCATTACACGATCTGTCTAAGGCCCAATTGCATTTCATGAACTGTCTAAAATTTTTAGCCAGATCATCTAACTGTTTGACCATTACACGATCTGGCTGCAGTTCATGAAATGTCTAGACAGTTCATGAACGACACATGTCTACGACATATATATATATATAACACACTCTCTCGCAGAACAAAAAATTATCTTTCAATTTGCCAATTTATTTATTATTATTCCAATATAGCTATTAAGTTTTTGTGATTTTTTTTATTTTTGTAAACTATTAAAGAAAACAAAACGATTTGTCAAAATAATTTTTGTATATTGAAGTTAAATATAAATAAAAAAATTAATTTTTTTAAATCCTTTTTTTTTTTAATTATACCTTTTCATTGAATTTTAATTTTGTTTTTGCTGAACGTAGGGTAATATTTTTATTGATTAGAGGTAAAAATGTAATCGAAACTAATTTATATGAACCAACATTCAAAGAAAATAATTTTTTTTTAATTGCTTTGAAATAAAATAAAAATCTGATGTGACTGGTGGAGGGGGGGCACAGCAGACAACTTTCTCTTACCTTCGCTAATCAAGTTGTGTTCTGTGCTTGTCACACCAGATTTATTTATTGTAGTTTCCGCCGATATATCAAGATGTAAAATTTATAAGAATGGGAAAATATTTATATTTTGTGACCATGGCCCTTTCTTTTAAAGTACAAAAGTAAAGTGTGCTTCAAACAATTTTAAGAGCAAAATGGGAATATTCATTTTAAAGAGCATCTAAAAAATAATTGATTTTTGAATATGATAAAACGAATTTTGAAAAAATCAAAAAAAAAAAACTGTAAAGTACAAAAGTACTGGCAGTCTACTTTTTGGCCGATTTCGTTCAAAAGCTTCGTGTCACGTGCCAGCTAAGTGCCTAACTTAAATATAAAATTTCAAGAGATATTTTGTTCACAGACAGACCATGTTGAGAAAATCACTTTTTTGTATTCAGGGGACCTCAAAACGTGTATATCCATCAAAATCTCGACATCGAATTTTTGATATGATCACAATACTTTCTCTCTAGTTATTAACATATATAAGTAAGAGAAAATAAAACAATGAAATAATCACATGTATGTGATTATTTCATTGTTTTTATAAAAGAACTTTTTGTAATTCTATACGTAGGGCTTATAGCTGGTAGTTCAATCAGGATAGGTGAGAAAGAAGAAAATTCGCAGCTAGTTATATTTCATTATTTTTATTCCCATTATGTTGACGTTTCGGTCCCGGTCGGGACCATCCTCAGAACTAATGTACATAAGAAGAGACAAAGAGATTAGCATCGGGAAAACATTATCAATTATAAATTATAAATTTTTTCTTTTTTCGTCTTAGAGTACAATCATATTTTTTTTTTTATAAAAAAAAAAAATTTTCTTAAAAATTCCTGTATATATTTATAAGAGCCTTGTAAAAAATAAAAAATAAAAAATATATTCTAAAATATGATTGTACTCTAAGACAAAAAAAGAAAAAAGATAATGTTTTCCCGATGCTAATCTCTTTGTCTCTTCTTATGTACATTAGTTCTGAAGATGGTCCCGACCGGGACCGAAACGTCATCATAATGGGAATAAAAATAATGAAATATAACTAGCTGCGAATTTTCTTCTTCTCACCTATCCTTTTGTAATTCTATTCTAAATTCGAAAAGTCAGATTTAACTAAAAATTTTAAGTAAAAGAATAGTTTTAATTATATTGAAATGTACCTGATTTTCAACAAGCGAAAAATTTTCCATTTTCGCACAAACTTCATTTGAATTTATCGTAGGTTGTTCTGGTTGACTTTCAATAATTTCATCGAATTTCTCTTTAATATATTCAAATAATGTAAAAGTCATTGCAGCTCCTAAATATTGATCGGCTTCCGCATTTAATAGCGAAACAACTTTATTCTTCACCTCGGGAATTCTGTAAATTTAAAAAAAAGAAATAAATTATTACTGTAAAAATACAGAAAAGAATTTATACTATGATCTGATACAAAAAGAAACATTTCATATTTTGCTGCCCTTAAGCTAATTAAGCCAATAATTATATAAAGATAGTATAATTTATAATATAAAGACAACCAGCAAATTTCATCTATGGAACCACGAATAAGTAGAAAATTATATATTTATAGTCCTAAGAGATTATAAAAAGATATTAAAATTTTGAGTGAATCGGTCCGCAGGAAGCGGTTCAATTTTTAATATCTATTGCATCAGAGGCAACACGACTCGGTTTTTGATTCAGCAAACATTTAGACCTATATTATATTATAATCTAAAATTTCGCCCAGTAAACTGGAAAGCCATCTTGATCAACAATCTCTTGCAAGCCAATTTTCCGAATGAATCTCGATGATCCCCTCGCTCCAGGATAATAATAGAGAAAACACTTTTCTTATCTTTTCCGGGATAAGAACGTTGCAGATGCCTCGTGAAAAAGAATTCTCAACACCAATGCCAAATTTTTAAATAGCAATTAAGAGATTTGTCTCAAGCCTCAAATAAGGAATTATTTTATAAATTTCTTGGTACAATGAGCGCCACAATAAAGTCCCAACCATGCGTTTTCTACATGTGATTATTTCATTGTTTTTATAAAAGAAAATAGAAATTTTTTCTTGGTTTGAGTTTCCATTAAAAAATATATATTTTTTTAAAAACAATGAAATAATCACATAGCAGAAAACGCATGGGTGGGACTTAATATTGATCCCTCACTGTATACCTGCGAAATTAAGAATACTTGCTAGTATTAAATTTCCAAATACGTTTAGAGATTTTTATCAATGAACCAGCATCGGCACAGCCTCTGTAAACTGCAGGTGGTTTTATAGATATATACAATATATGCAAGAATACATTTAAATTTAATAAATCATATGAACATTGCGATTTAAAAAATAATCACGTTTCCATTAATTACTTAGTGATGAAAGAGAGATTTTTTTTAATTTAAGGGACTCATTTACAAATTATTTTAAGGCGGAATTTAAAAAATCTTCATGCTGTATTTGTGAGCGATTTAGAAAAATATCAATTTCGTTCACAGATTTGGGGACCAAAAATGGAAAGGAATCGCCTAAATCAAAACGTTTATGATATCATCAGAACGCCTGAATTTATTCAGTATTAAAATTCCACGCTTTGATTCGAGTTTTACTTTTTCGAGTTGTGATTATGTGCCTCTACAAAACCATCTGCTTCCAGAAACGTCAGTACGATGCATTTTAACCTATTTGTTTATACTGTATCATTATAAAGAAGCAATTAATTTACAAATGTTTATTATAAAATGTGTCCATGTTTATGGTTGGTTTTTCTGTAGGATATTCGGCGCCCCATGAAATTTCTAGGAGAAATGATTTGGAATCCTCATCGACACCAAACTGAAATCATCAAAAAAAAAAAATAATAATAATATGAAATAATTAAAATGATCAAATGCGCAGTTTACCTTATATTGAAATGTTGTTGGATTAAGTTGTTTAAAGCAATTATCCCCATCGTAAATGGATTGCAAGACTTCTCTCTCCTCTTCTTGGAGCTCTTGGTTTGACATGTTACCTAATATCAAAAAAAAGCTGGATATTATATGGAATTAATGATTAATATTTAATATAATTGAATATACTTACTAAATTTTATTAAAAAAGAGTTATAAGGAGATGATTCATTACAAAATTATATTTATTTTTATATTGAGTCAATTTTAAAATATTATAAAGGTAGTAGAGCAAACATAACCAATATTGAAAAAAATAATTCCCTAACAGTTTTAGTAGATGGGGAAATTTAAAATTTATATTTTAATTGATAAATGGATATCGTTCTTATTTATTTAAATTGATTGGTAGCCAATTCAATTTAAATTAATTATTGCCGCGTGGGACGGGATGCGACAAATGGCCAGCTTGCTAACCACTACCGGGGGCCAATTAGAAGATAACAATTATAAATAAAAAAAAAGTTATTTACTCTTTTTAATAAAAGATTATTGTATGATTTATTTCATTTCTTAGGAAATTATAAGTGAGCATTAAAAATAAAAGGAAATTTATAATAATAAGAATGAAAAAAAAAAAAAAATGAAGATGATGGATTTGAACTCGCGCAAGTTTGGATAAGTGAGGATGGAAAAAAAAATTTGCTGCCTCCTTTACGATCTCAGCCAGCTTCGGTTTAATTAAAATTAAGAAAAATAAGCTATATGAGAAACAGTAAATAAAAGACGTATTAAAAAAATTTTAATATTTTACATATGATATATCATTTTTCTTTAATTTTTATGCGGATTAATAATTTATAATCGAAATTTCAAATGCATGCATAGTTTTCAAAAAATTCAATGGGCAAATGTCAGATTGTTTATGCCTTAATGTAATTAAACCAAAAACTTTATCTAACATATGATACATGTTATTAATTCTTGAATTCCTCCTGATTACAAATAATCAAAACCCCTTTTAATTATATGATCTAATTTGGTAGTTATTGGCGATCAAAGTTGATGTCATTAAGGTTCAAAATATAAGACTATTTTCGACCTTATTGACATAAACACTCAATTCCATATTATTGAAAAAACTTATTTAGCCTTTTCTGATTAAAACCAAATTTTTACCAGAGATGTATAATTAAAAAATGAGTTTTTTTCTAAAGTTTCATTGAGATTGGTAAAGAAATAAATAAAATATTGACTATTTTGTAAATTGAGTTTTAGAATTGGGATCCCGGATGCGTAAAGAGAGCGCTCTGTGAACCGTGTCTAGGCTTGCAACTGAGATCCCAAATTCTAAAACTCAATTTACAAAATAGTCAATATTTTATTTATTTCTTTACCAATCTCAATGAAACTTTAGAAAAATATGGGGATTGACTTCCCCGAGACTTTCTCGTATATTCTTTTGGAATTACGTCTGGGTGTGTGTGTGAACACGATTGCTTAAAAACCAAAGCAGCTAGATCGATGAAATTTGGTATATGCTCCTTACACTAAAATTGTAGATTTCTATCAACTTTTGGAGTAAATACGTCACTTGAAAGTAGTACTTTACTTAAAAAGTTTTTTCAAAAATTTTGAAATTTTCAATTTTTTTGTTATATTATGATAAAATACTCTATTTTAAAAAGTTTTTATTCTTTGACATTTTTTTCGAAAACTGAATAGTTTTTGAAATAATCACAGAAGAAATAAAAAATATTCGTTAATTTTGATAAAAAATCAAAACAAAATCATACAGGTGTCATTAAAAAAAGGGTATATATAAACAAATGAATTTGTGAAACAAATGAATTTGTTTATATTTACCCTTTTTTTAATGACACCTGTATGATTTTGTTTTGATTTTTTATCAAAATTAACGAATATTTTTATTTCTTCTGTGATTATTTCAAAAACTATTCAGTTTTCGAAAAAATGTCAAAGAATAAAAACTTTTAAAATAGAGTATTTTATCATAATTTAACAAAAAAATTGAAAATTTCAAAATTTTGGAAAAAACTTTTTAAGTAAAGTACTACTTTCAAGTGACGTATTTACTCCAAAAGTTGATAGAAATCTACAATTTTAGTGTAAGGAGCATATACCAAATTTCATCGATCTAGCTGCTTTGGTTTTTAAGCAATCGTGTTCACACACACACACACAGACATAATGCCAAAAATGGTTTTTTTGGACTCAGGGAGGTCTAAAACGTGGAGAAACATCAAAATCTCGAAGTCGAATTTTTTTACGATTACATAACTTTCTCTATACGAGAAAGTAAAAACTCATTTTTTAATTATACATCTCTGGTAAAAATTTGGTTTTAATCAGACAATGATAAATAAGCTTTTTCGATAATATAGAATTTGGTGGTCAGGCCTTTAGGCCCGAGTTTGGCTTAAGTTTGATCGTCAATAACTCTAAAATTAGATCATTTAATTAAAAGGGGATTGGTTATTTGGAATTAGGGGAAATTTAAGAATTAATAACATCTGTCATATGTTATATATAGTTTTTGGTTTAATTACATTAAGCATTCACAATGTGACGTTTGCCCATTGAATAATTTGAAAACTATGGATCCTAAGGAAATTTTTATTATAAATTATTATTCTGCAATAAATGTAGAAAAAAATGATATATCATATGTACAAAATTAAAATTTTTTTAATAAGTGTTTTATTTACTGTTTCTGATATGGTCTATATTTCCATAATATAATTAGATGAAAGTTGGCTGAATCGTTAAAGTGGTCAGCACACTATATTTTTTCCATCCTCGCTTTACCAAACATCGCGAGTTCAAATCCACCTCGTGCACTTTTTTTTTTATTATTATCAATTTCCTTTTATTTTTAATGCTAACTTATAATTTCATTCATCTGTAAGATAAAATGAGAGAAAGGATTTGTGACAAAATGAAAATCTGATCATTAGAATTAATTACAAATTTTTTTATTTGGCTACGCCCACATAAAATGGGGCTTTTAAGTGATATATATTGACTATATAACAAATATAAATATTATATTCTTCATAGGTTTATTTATTTTACTTTATTATTTATTTTAATAAATTTGTATTAAAAAATGAGATCTAAGTAACAGGAGAATAGAATAGTAGAGGAGGTGTTGGCGCCAAAAGTGACGTCACGTCAGTAGTAACACTCCTTTCTGTTTTTAATCTCCTGATACATCTCAAGACTTATCATCATTGGAATTGTGTGTATTCGATTAGATTAGACAAGTCTCCCTAGTGAACAGATAGATACAGGAGGATATCATGCTGATTTGTGCTGCTACCTAGTGGAGATATTTAGAATTATGATTTTTAAAGTCTCCACAAGAGTGCAGCACAGATCAGTTAGTTGATTACTATAATTTATATTATAAATAAATATACAATTCCAATGATAATAATTTTTTAAACTACCGGGAGTTCAAAATCTGAGAGGAGTATTATTTATTTTGGCGCCAAGATACTCCTCTACTATTCTATTCTCCTGTTACCAGGGGCGCCGGAATGAATTTGAATCAGGGGGGGGCAAAAAATTTTTTTTTAGAAATTTAAAATAATTTAATATGTTCAAATAGTATAAATCAAAAACAAATCTACTATAAAGCTTTAAAAATTTTAAATAAAATCACAATTTTAATAAAATTAAAATTTTAAAAAATTTGCTAGTGATTTTATCAAAAATTTTTGGAAAAAATTGGAAAAAAATGAATTTCTTACTCTTTTAATTTTTTTTAATTTAGAAGATTTTATTTTTCAATAGTAAAAATATATCATTTTTAAAAATAAATGAAATAAAAGGAGAAACTTTGCCCCCCTCTGCCCCCCTGTAGGATGCCAGGGGGGCAATGTACCCTTGCCCCCCCAGTTCCGGCGCCTATGCCTGTTACTAAGGACCATTTTTAACAAAAGATAATGAGAGAGTCTGATTTCAACCAATGGGCAGAGTTGGCAGGTTTTATCCCGCCGAGTATAATACACGGTTTTATACATGTATAAAACTATTGCGGATAAAACTAGGCCGATGTATAAAAAGTATAAAACTGTAAAAAACCAACCCCCTCCTCCTGAAAAAACAGCTTAAAAGCTTTTCATATTTTATAATGTTTTAAAGCATTGACGATGTTGTTTAATTTTTATTTAGTGAATAATGTAATCAAAATGTTATTAATTGAAAAATGAAATTTTATTTGAATTTCCTTTCTTGTCAGGTTTGCGCATGCGCATCCAAGTTTTATACATTTTATACATGTTTTATCCGCGATTTTTGTATAAAACTGCAAAATCGTGTATAAAACCCAACTCCGCCAATGGGTAACCCGGGTAAAGGCTCAAACAGACAGAACGCGAAATTCGCGTCGCTTGGCGTTTTTTCAACGCCGCGAAAGGGCGCGAAATGTTGTATAAGGCAAGACTGTATCATCCCCGTCACTCAGGGGGCGAACTTACGCGGCGTAAACGCTCTCTTTCGCGCGACAGCTTTTTCGAGTTGTACAAATTTACAACTCTTTCGCGCGAACAGGCGAAATAGTCAAGATGAGTAATGAAATAAAAAAACTTATAGAGTTAAAAACACTTGTTTTTTCGCCTCTAACTAAATAAAAGTTAATAATAAAATATGTTTTTTGTTGGCAGCCAATCTATGATTAGTAAAAAGTCCGAATCGAGGTAATTGAATAGTATTATCTTATTCTAATTTACAAGCCTCGAAAAATATTTAATCAAAGTTATCATTAATAAAATAAGATTTAAATAAAATCTAATTTTGCAATGATATTCTATTTCTTTCGTAATATAATACTTTATTTATAAAATATTTATAAATTCATTAAATAAAGGTTGTTGAAACATATACACAATACCGGATCGTACGCCCAGATTATGCTTCCTGTATGGCTTAGCAAAAACGCCTTACGCCGCGAAATGCGCGCGAATCCTGAGCGTCGCGAATTTCGCGTTCTGTCTGTTTGAGCCTTAAAGGTAGACTTTGGCTTGCGCGGACGGCGGACGCGGACACCCGCGCCTTTGACTGAGACATGTGTTTTTCAATGGGAGCTTGTTCACTTGCGCGGTCAGCGGGCGAATGTGATGAGTCACTTTTTTCCATCCGCGCGTGGGTCGCTCTTCTACTGAGAAATTCTCAGTCAGCCATCGACCGCGGGCGGGAAACGGAATTTATTTAAATCATAATCATGCAATATTCGTAATATAAGGCAAAATATTTACAGGAAACTCTTCAGTATAGAATTATATTTAAAAATTAATATAAATTTAATAAAAAATAAAAACATAGGCCTATTTTATATAAAGATTTAAAAAAAAAAATTCAGAATTTATAAATTATTTCATTTAAATACAATATTTATGTTTTTATAAATATTTTTTTTTTATTAGATAGTGAAATTAAATAAACTCTATGAATAAAAAAGTGGAAAGGGAATTAAAATAATTAATTATTCAAATAAAATAATATACAAAATTAATTTTTATTAAATCAAACAGCCGAAAAAGATAGCTAGCTACCCTGGCGATAATTTTTCTCCGCACCCAAACGCGATACTGTATACAAATTTCTTATTTAACAAAATATTTTAATGAATTTTTTTTTATGAACGGCTTTAAAAAGTATTTGACAAGTAATAAAATTACCAACTGCCTATAAATAAAATTTAAAACAAATAAATACGAACGGGGTCTAAATGCCGAAAAAAGCCTTAATTAAATAATAAAAAAAAATTGAAAACAATTTTTTAGAAATGTATAGCTTATTATATCAATTTTTTTTAACAACAAAATATTAGTTAGTAAAGCAAATCTCATGAAAAATGTAATACAATGAAGTATAAAAAGATTATAACTGAATATCATTGACGCGAAAGTTATAAATAAATAAATATATTTATATAGGCGCGCAATTCTGACCGCCATAGCGAAAGACCCTCAACGGACGAGAAGTTGTGGCATGACGTCATTGGCGCGGGTGCCCTCGTCCGCCGTCCGCGCAAGCCAAAGTCTACCTTAACATCATCCATTTTCTCAGAAAGAATGAATTAAAGAAATAAAAATATATTTTTTTATTATATTCATCAAATGAAAAAAAAAAAATAAAAAAAAAAAGAAATTATTTTAATAATGGAAAAATATTTTAATTTAAACTTTTTGATTAATTAAAGAGGTGGGATTTATTTTTTTCTTCGTGAGATGGGTTATAAAGTATATATAGATATATTTTTTTAATTTATATTTTAAAAGACTTCCCGGCATGTGACAGACAGTTCAACACTCCGCGGGTCACCTATCCATGGTTAAGCAGTCCTTGGCTTTGCTTAACCAACTGTTCTCAATATTTTTTTCATTTATAAAATTTTCTAGAAAAGTCCCATGACTGTAAAAATGATATGCCTATCTTTTTTATAATAATTGAAAACTTAAAATCTTAGATATATATCTTTTTTGCCGAGCAACTTTTTAAAATAAATTTTACATTTCTATAAGAAAGAGTATAAATTAGCATTAAAAATAAAAGGAAATTGATAATATTAAGAAAAAAAAGTGCACGAGGTGGATTTGAACTCGCAATGTTTGGTAAAGCGAGGATGGAAAAAAGTGAAATGCTGACTTCTTTACGATCTCAGCCAGCTTCGATTTTATTAAAATTAAGAAAAATAAGCTATATGAGAAACAGTAAATAAAAGACGTAATAAAATAATTTTAATATTTTACATATGATATATCATTTTTCTTTAATTTTTATGCGGATTAATAATTTATAATCGAAATTTCAAATGCATGCATAGTTTTCAAATAATTCAATGGGCAAATGTCAGATTGTTTATGCCTTGATGTAATTAAACCAAAAACTTTATCTAACATATGATATATGTTATTAATTTTTGAATTCCTCCTGATTACAAATAACAAAACCCCTTTTAATTATATGATCTAATTTGGGAGATATTGGCGATCAAAGTTGATGTCATTAAGGTCGAAAATATAAGATTATTTTCGACCTTATTGACATAAACACTCAATTCTATATTATTGAAAAAGCTTATTTAGCCTTGTCTGATCAAAACCAAATTTTTACCAGAGATTTATAATTAAAAAATGAGTTTTTT
Source organism: Euborellia annulipes (assembly GCA_023213315.1). Lineage (NCBI taxonomy): Eukaryota > Metazoa > Arthropoda > Insecta > Dermaptera > Anisolabididae > Euborellia > Euborellia annulipes. Next base: position 130,332 of record JAKCPI010006253.1, read on the forward strand.
TCTAAAGTTTCATTGAGATTGGTAAAGAAATAAATAAAATATTGACTATTTTGTAAATTGAGTTTTAGAATTTGGGATCTCAGTTGCAAGCCTAGACACGGTTCACAGAGCGCTCTCTTTACGCATCCGGGATCCCGAATTCTAAAACTCAATTTACAAAATAGTCAATATTTTATTTATTTCTTTACCAATCTCAATGAAACTTTAGAAAAAAACTCATTTTTTAATTATAAATCTCTGGTAAAAATTTGGTTTTAATCAGACAATGATAAATAAGCTTTTTCGAAAATAGCGAAAATTGAGTGTTGATGTCATTAAGGTAGAAAATAAGCTTAACTTTGATCGCCAATATCTCCCAAATTAGATCATATAATTAAATGGGGGTTGATTATTTGTAATCAGGAGGAATTCAAGAATTAATAACTTGTATTATATGTTAGATAAAGTTTATGGTTTAATTACATCAAGACATAAACAATCTGACATTTGCCCATTGAATTATTTGAAAACTATGCATGCATTTGAAATTTCGATTATAAATTATTAATCCGCATAAAAATTAAAGAAAAATGATATATCATATGTACAATATTAAAATTTTTTTAATATGTCTTTTATTTACTGTTTCTCATATGGCTTATTTTTTTGTATATCAATAAATTCGAAGCTGGATGAGATCGTAGAGGAGTCAGCAAATTTATTTTTTCCATCCTCACTTATCCAACCTTGCGCGAGTTCAAATCCATCTTCTTCATTTTTTTTTTCATTCTTATTATTATTTTTCTTTTTATTTTTAATGCTAACTTATAAGGAATTTTTTTATTTGGCTACACCTAGATAAAATGGATTAGGAAATAATAAATTTAGGAATAAGTAAAAAGTTGAAAATTGTGAAATATCTAATTTATTTATAATAGTTTTATCCAAGTGCATACAAGTGTAATTTATTAAAGGATCTAAGAGCAGCTAACATTTTAGAGGTCATAAAAATAAATTTTTTTTAGTAACAGGAGCAAATAAATAATAATAATATTCCTTTGGCTATCTCTCAGTGGCGGCTCGCTAGGGTAGGCAAGGTAGGCGACGCCTACCTTATAAATATACAGATGAAAAATATTTATCAATTTTATTATATTTATTAAGTTTAAAAATATTTAGTTTCATAAAATAATTACTATATTTATTAATTAATATATATGATTTTGCAAAAAAAATTTGAAACTCTTCAGAACCTCGTATTTATAAAGTAAAGGCGATATTTTTCTTAGCCTATTTACTGCCTGTACTCCACACTTCGCTGCCCACATTTCTAGACAGTCGCGCATGCGCACAGCGGTGATAGCTAGCGCTATAAGTCGAACGGTTAGGCGATGAACTAAGTAGCCTATGCCAAGCCGATGACAAGTGTTACCGTAGAGCGCAATTTCTCATGTTTAAAACGCATAAAAAATTATTTAAGAAACTCAATGTCGCAGGAAAGGTTGTCTTCTCTTTCGTTGTTATCAATAGAAAAAGATTTATTAGCTCAAATTTCGAAACAAGATAACTTCACAGATCAAATTATTGAATTATTAGGATAGGAAGATAGGCGAATAGATTTAATTTACAAAAATAAATAAATACGCCTTTTTTTCTTTCTTTTTTTCTATTTTTCGTAAGTAATAGGCCTATATATTTGTCGCCTACCCAGTTGTCTCGGTCACGAGCCGCCACTGCTATCTCTAAACTTAAACTTATCGTTCTATCTAGATTTTTTTATCTTCATTATTCATTTCTTTCAGCAGAGTATAGTAAGAAAATGAAGCACTTAATATCTAAAAAAAAAAAAAGAATTAATACAGTATAAACGCAAACATCAAAGCATCAGATTACGTACAGCTCTGAAAGTATCTACTGATATAATATAAAATTTTCCTCCGGTTAAAAATAAAGGTCGTTGAGCTTTCATTATAAAAAATTTAATAGCATATTTGAATTTTGAAGAATGTTCATTCCAAGAAGTTAAATAGGCGGCATCTGATAATTGAAGAGACTGGAAAATAAGAATGAAATAAAGTGTACTTCAAACAATTTTCACGAAAATGTTTTTAAATCTTGTCTCTCGTTTTAATTAAGATGACAGTTCAAAAGAACGAATCATTAATAATAACATAGATAAGTGATAAAAATTTAAAATAGAAGAACTAGTCATTTAAAAAGAACGAGAATCGTTGAACATGCATTAATTTGCTTTCCTCTTTATTTAATTATTCATTGAGTGGAAAACAGTGAGTGCAAGTGAGAAAGAGATACTCTCTTAAATCGTCTGTTTTCTGCTCAAGGTCAAGCCGTCGGGATGTCAAACAATCTGTATGACGTCATTTTTTTCTGGGAAACAATAAAAATGAAATAAAAATATTCTATTCTTGGAATTGAAAAAAAAAACACCATAGGCACCGAGCGTGAAATATAGAGGCAGCACTATCGCCGAGTAAGTAAGCGCTCTCTAATGTTCTTTTGCCAAAGATAGTGGAATCAAAACATTCATTAAAAAAAAAAGCATAAAATATTTTAAAAAATGGAAAAAATAATAAAATACGGATTTCAACCAGTTGTCAATAATATTTTATGCAGCCAGAATGATGAAAAATTAAAAAAAAAAAAACATATTCAACTCAAATTATGTCTATGGGGTAGATGAAAAAACAATTTTGAAAGTGTCAAAACCTGCAAAGTTGTGTCACAAACGAGTGTGTCAAATGTATAGGCATATAAAAGTTTTGGTACGTAAAATATCCCTTTCCCACCCATTCCAGGTTTCTGAAGTGATGTATTATATTATAGCCGTGGACAGGGGCGCCGGAACGAATTTGAATCAGGGGGCAAAAAATTTTTTTTTAGAAAATTAAAATAATTTAATATGTTTAAATAGTTTAAAAACAAAAACAAATCTACTATAAAACTTTAAAAATTTTAAATAAAATCACAATTTTAATAAAATTAAAATTTTAAAAAAATTTGGTAGTGATTTATCAAAAATTTTTGGAAAAAATTTGGAAAAAAATGAATATCTTACTCTTAATTTTTTTTAATTTAGAAGATTTTATTTTTCAAAAAGTAAAAATATATCATTTTTAAAAATAAATGAAATAAAAAAGAAATTTTGCCCCCCTCTGCCCCCCCTGTAGGATGCCAGGGAGGGGCAATGTACCCTGCCCCCCCCAGTTCCGGCGCCTATGGCCGCGGATATTGCAATTTTTTTCTTAAACTCGACATAATTCAAATAACCTCAAAATATTTTATTTATTAAAAATTATTCAAAAATAAATAATACTTAAACTATTAAATAATACTAAAAGTTTTTGACACAGATCATACAATCAAGATGGGACAGCTCCAGGTTAAAAATTGTTTATAAGTTTAGCGCCCTCTATACGCGTGTCGACCAATTATTTTGCGCGGGAGACCCGTGGCTCAGAGAGAAGACATTAGCTTCTCGTGCCCAAGGTCCCGCGTTCGCGTCCCGTCCCAAGCGAGAAAAATTTATTTAATTTGAATTGGCTACTAATCATTTGAAATTAATAGGGAAGGGGTCCCAATGGCCTTAGATGCCGAAAAAGACCTTAAATAAAAAAAAAAAAAAAAACTGCGCACGAAAAATTTAATTTGTTTCAAATACTAGTTGCACAGGAAAAAACTCGTCTAATCCGTATTGAATTTTTTGGTATTTAGTGGTATTCAATATTTTCTGTATATTAATCAAGGGCGAATCCAGAGGTGTTTCTAGGGGGGGGTAATCTGGTGTGACTGGTCGCAATTTTTTCTTTATTTCGGTAATTTAAAGGCACATTCTGTACTTGTTTGCAAGAATATAAATACAAATCAAATTAATTTTTAAAATTTTTCATTAAAAATAAATTCATTTTCGAAAAAAAGTATTTTTTTTTTCAAATCTCGGGAGGGGGGCGGGTAATTATCCCCTTTACCCCCCCCCCCTCTATCCACCCTTGATATTAATTTATATGTTTATCGGTATGATAAAATAAAATAAAAAAAAGATTAAAACAATTATTTGAAAATGAACAGTAAATGAAAAAAAAGAGAAATTAGTGTTAAAAAAATTTATTGCAATTTGTAAAAAAATTATAATTAATCTGCAAAGGCTGGGCGTGGATGTTTTCAGTGTTGCCTCTTCCTCTTCTTGGACATTGTCATCCATGTAGTATAGATTTTGCTACTCTTTAATTATTCCTTCATTTGAAGGGTGCAAGAAATCTACAAGTAAAATGGCAAAAATTTTTTTTAATTATTTTGTTTAAAAGATTAGGTTTCACCGAATAAAAAAAAAATTACCTCCCAACGGTAGAATGTTTGGCTTGGATGTTGCACAGTGTAACAACAAATCGGTGCAGGAATAACTTTCTTGAGAAGCTTAGTTTTAAATTATTTTGGAATTGGGCAGTGGCGTAGCGAGCTTAATTCGCGCCCGGGGGACAATACCTTTTTAGCGCCCCCCCCATTCGAAAACCATATAATATTATATGTAAAATATACATAATTATTATATTACACTGGCACTAAATTTAAAATATATTTTCCAGAAATCAATTATAATTAAAATAAAAATTTTCCAACAAATTTTTGTTTTGCGGACTATTTGGCGCCCATTTGTGAGTAGCACCCGGGGCATGATGACTCCCTTGCCCCCCCCCCCCCCCCCCGCCGCCTCTCGCTACGCCCCTAGCTACTATCTATCTATTAAACACAACACAAGGCATGTGATACATCGTTTCTGGATAAAATTTCACCTAGAATAAGAATTTGCAGACGAAATTTTAATATCTCTAATAGTTTTCGATTAATTGATACAAATTCTAAAAATATGAAATTTTTAATTTAACCCCTTCTTAAATATATGATACGGGGAAAATATGGGGAATTTGATGAGGATTAAGAATCTACTTTTGTTATTTTTGTATCTTAAATATTTTTCGAGTTATACTCAAAAAACGATACAAAATTTGAGAAGGCTTAATATCATTAAACATAAAGTGTAGAAGACATTTAAGATATCGAATAAATTCTGTATTTAATGCAGATAACGAATCAATAATCATCAATTTTATATCTTTTTTAGTTTTTAGCAAATTTACGAAAATTCAAGCAAACATAGATGTCATTCTCTTATTAAATAGAGCAAACTACAGTGACGGCGCTAGCTTATTCTCAGTGGGGGGGGGGGGGGCAGGAGAGGGGCAAACTTATTACCAGGGGGGCAGTCAATAAATATATAAGCTACATCAACAGAGAAACAAAACTGGTGTGACTCGTGGCACCATTTTTTTTGTGTGACCTTAGGAACAGACAGAAGTTTCGGATTCGGCCAAATTTCAGCCGAAACTTCGCCCTGCCAGAAACCTGACTTTGAAAAGATGGGAAGATGCTCGTATACTAAAAAAAAAACGTCGAGTGAAATTCGCACGTAAAAAAAAGGTCAAATGATTTTCGCAAGAGGGAAAAATGGAAATTCTACTAAAAAAAAAGATGAATTTTGTATAGGAAATTTTAAGAAAAAGTTTAAAACAATTTTCGATTTCGGTCGAAACTAAAATTGAAGCCAAAATTCGGTTTCGGCTGAAAATCTTGTTTAGGTCGGACTCTAGTCGACATAGGCCTATATTTAGTTTCCTACAGTAAGGAACATTTTTTTTTTTTTTTGTTTTTTTTTTTAAACATTCACACTTTTTTCTCATTCACACTCACATGCATCCACACATTCAGTCTTTTGGGCAACTTAGGCCATTCAAGACTTTGACGATAACCGTTATGAATATATATTATTTGGGGTCCAGGCGTAGGGACATTAGAATTCAAGATGTAAAATTTATAAACATGAGAAAATGTTACTATAACAACCATTTCTCCTATCTTTCCTATAAAATACAAGAGTAAAGTGTGTTTCAAAAGATTCCAAGGGCAAAAGGAAAATATACATTTTAAAGAGGATCTAAAAAATGTCACACCACAGGCACTGAACCTAACCGAAAGTCGTACAGGGAAATACAGTATTTTCAGTTTTGGTTGGCAGGCTTTCTCATTATCTCCTGAGAAATATGAAAGCCCATAAATTGGTTTAGCGACTAAGCGCGTTTAGTTTAGCCCCGGCTCAAAGGGGGGGGGGGGGAGGGGCCACTTTGGATCACGTGATCGAACACTAAAATCCAGATTTACCCAGGAATTTTTCTGAAAGATATTGGCTATGCGCAGAATTTCTCAAAATCAGTATCAATTTCTTCTGAATCACTTGAGCTTGATTCATAGCTGGTGGATTTACACCTGTACTCGAAGAAGAAATTTTTTTTTAGATTGGAGCTCAATAAAGTTTTTTTTTTTTTTTTTTTTTAATTAAGGCCTTTTTTGGCATCGAAGGCCATTTAGACCCCGTCTCTATTGATTTCAATTTGATTGGTAAAGTTATCGGATATTTTTTTCTTTTCGATGACATTATAATGGCACAAAAGAAAGATATTTACTCGACAAAAACTTGAGAGTAACTAAATTTATTTATTAAAATAAAGAATTAAAAAAAATAATCTTTCTTTTTTACATTGTAATAAAAAGCTTAAAAAATTACATTTTTTTTAAGGAAAAGTGAATAATTTTAGAAATTTTTTTAATTTGGTTTCCGAGCTGACTGGGGGGGGCATCCAGGGGGGCAGAGGTCCTTGCCGGGGGGGCGAATGCCCCCTAGCCCCCCGTAGCGCCGTCACTGGCAAACTAGTAATTGTCATAAATGTGTAAGATTCAGAATTTAGTGCAGATTCTAATGCACTATTCACTATTTCGATATATTGAATAGTTTTTTTATTATTTAAAAAAAGAAAAAAATTCATCTGTCAAAATTAATTAAAATCGATTTTTTATTATTTTTAGGACATTCCTTGGCCGAAAATGGATTGTTTTAGTTAGAATATTTTATATTTTAATTTATTCAATCGATATCAAGCCCTAAATGTGTTTATTTAATTAAAAAACAATAAATTAGAAAATATTGGCGGGAGTTGACGTTAGAAGTCGCGAGTGTCATCAATAAACCCTTATTTTATTGTGGGCCTAACTAAATAAAAAAATCCCTATGGCTTTATAATTGATTCAAGAGACCAGTTTTGCATTTTGCCTCAAATTCGTGAATAAATAAGAGAGATATAGCGATTTTTTGAAAAACGATCTCGCTCGAGACAAAAGGCTTAGACAAGAGTTACGCAAGTCTCCCTGCCTTGTCGCCGGGCGCCGATCGAATTGGAAAAAAAAATTTGATGCTCTTCCATTAGTTGAAATAATTGTCAAATTGATTGATTTCATCTGTTTATACTCAAATTTTATAAAATTTAATTCTAAAAATGGCTATAAAATCTTATAATGTTGTAAATTAACGGGTCTTGGAAATTCTTTTTATACATGTTGTGGGTTGTGTATAAACAACGATTTTGTAAAATAAAATTAACAAGCCTCAAAAATTGAAAGTTGAATTGATAAAAATAAGGACTAGAATATTGTCACAAGAGGACATAAATTTCATTCAATTCTGATATTTAATGAAATTTTTTTTTTTAAGAGCAAGTCCCTTGAGAAAAATTGGCTCTGCATGGACCCCAAGTTCTTCAGCTAAAGATTTCACCATTTATTTAGTTCCTATTATTCTATTTTACCGCGCTGCGGTAAATTCTTATTTGAAAGTTTGAAACACTTTAGATTCCAAATTCATAAATCAATTATTTTTTACATGCTCTTTAAAATGTATATTCTCATTTTGCTCTCAGAATTGTTTGAAGCACACTTTACTCTTGTACTTCATAGGAAAGATAGGGGAACCAAATGGCTTAAATAAGGGGATTGTGTCTTTTTCCTTATCCTTTTCATTCATTGTATATTTCAATATACTGTACAACTATACTGTATAACTATATATAGGAAAGATAGGAGAAATGGTTGCCTTGGAAACAAAATATAAATATTTTCTTTTGTTTATAAAGTTCCTTGATAAAGTTAACATCTTGAAATATATCTCGACACAAAAACCTACGGGCTTGGACTAGTTGGTAGCGTGACTCCCTTCTATACCGAACGTCGCGGGTTCGGACCCCAGGCAGTCCGATTATTTTATTTAACGCCATTTGGATACCACCAAATGACTTAAATAGAAATGCCCGACCCCCAATAGATATATTAATAATTAACGATTATCGTCAAAGTCTTAAATGGCCTAATTTGCCGAAAATACTGTGTGAGTGTGAATGTGAGTGTTTAAAAAAAAATAAAAAAAAATCTGGTGTGACACAGCAAAAGTTTTTTTTTACGAGTCTTTAAAATTCATTTTAAGGTTGTTCGGACATTAAAGCACTTTGGTAGATTAAAAGCTAATTTTTTAATATGTTATTAATCACTATCAAATACGTATAAAATAAAATTTTGAAGCAGATCTGACACAGGGTTATCGTGTAATTAATTTTTAAAAAATTGAAATTTAACATGTAGCCTATGGGGAATAACGACGAAACGCACACATATCGAATTATATAGGTATCTGTGCAAATGATACAAAAACAAAAAAACTTACATTTTATTAATTCACTTCCGAGGAATATGTTAAAAATAAAATCAAAAGTTTCTGCCGACCGCTTTTAAAGATATTTTAACAAGAAAGTCAAAAAAATTCTCCAAAATATCAGTCGCTAATATTTAAAAATAATGAATTCTCGAGAGTCAGACCAGCCTGGCAACGTCGCATAACATAAGTGTCTTATCTCTATGTCAGTTACATTTTTTTTTTCAATTTTACAATATTTTTTCTCGCAAATCGTCCATTGTGTTTAAACTGATTTGCATTAAACATTGTAATATATTAAATAAAATAAAATTTAAGGCGTTTAAGATTTAAAATAGATAGTTGATGAATGCAATGTTGCCAGTTCTATATTACGTGAAATGCTGCTCAAGTCAAAAGTCACTCATTTATTATTTTTGGTAATTAAATTATTAACTTAATCCAATTATAAACTATGATAGGTCACGACTAAATTATAATAAGAAATTTTGGCATTCAAATTTTTAATTTTATTTAAAAAAAAATTTAGATTCTATTATGACTTACGATGTACTATCCGAACAACCTTAATCTGTCCGAAGATATAATTTTAATTTTTTATTATTTTATTTTCTCAGAAAAGAGGGGAAGGTCAAGAGCAATAATCAGGGAGGAGGGGTGGGGGAGGCAGCAGACAGGCTCCGCCCTCCCCTCCTTTGCTCGAATTAAGAGGTAGGAATAATTGACAGAGAAAAGAAATAAAACTTCGAATCTTCAAATGTCTCTAATTCGCAAACCGCTTCTTCAATTTGCATCGGATTTTTTGTAATGAGTTTAGAATTTCCTAGAGATTACTTAGATGAAGCTAAAATTTAATATTTAAACATTTATTTTTTCATTATATCTCACCATCCGATTAGTCAATCAGATGAGAGTAAAAAGGATCATTGATCTATATTCTCTGAATTTTTGCCTACAAAATCTGGTGTGACAAGCACAGCATATTTTTTTGACGTGACAACGTCTTACAAATCATGTGTCTATAGAGGCAGGTTAGAGGGGCATGCACGAAAAAGTTTATCGGCTTTAATAACTCTTCTGTCTTAAGAGATATAATTATGGGAAATATACGGTTAGAAAGAATGAGTTTTCAGCTAAAGATTTCACCATTTATTTTTTTCCTACCATTTTATTTTACCGTGCTGCGGTAAATTCTAATTTGAAAGTTTAAACCCCTGTAGATTCCGAACGGCTAATCAGATCAGACTAAATAGGATGTCATTTGGTGCAGAAAGAAAACCTCTAATAGAATAAATAAAAAAATCCCCAGTAATTAACGCTAAAATTAGTTTTTTTCTCGAAAAACCTCATTTTTTAAGCATAAGTCGCCTTTAATGGATAAAAAAAAGCCACACCTGTCATATATTGTTTCAATGAAAATGTTTGAACATGTTTATTTATGAAAACAAACTACTAGTAAAAAAAAAACAATACTTTCTCTCTTTATATTTCAATATAGGTAAGAGAAAAAAAATATTTTTTTTGAAGTCAAGCAAAAGACGTTGTCACGTTAAAAAGCCACCGGCTGTGTAGAAGACACAGCCAACACCTAATTTTTTTGTCGACATGTATTTAGTTTCCGACAGTATGGTACATTCGATTTTCAAGATGTAAAATTTATAATTTGGTAGTATAAGTATGGGAAAATATTTATATTTTGTTACCATAGCAACGATTTCTCCTATCTTTCCTATGAAGTACAAGAGTAAAGTCTGCTTCAAACAATTCTGAGGGCAAAATGAGAATATACATTTTAAAGAGCATCTAAAAAATAAAGGATTTTTGAATTTTAATCAAAAATTTGTTTGAGCAAATTTTGAGAAAATCGAAAAAAACTGAAAAAGTACATCAGTAAAGTACTAATACTCTGAGGGATTTTTTTCAAAAGCTTCATGTCGCGTCCCAAGGGGGTGCCTAACTTAAATGTAAAATTTCAATCTCCTAGATCTTTTCGTTCTTGAGATATTTTGTTCACACACACACACCCACAGACAGACCATGTCGCGAAAACCACTTTTTTTGGATTCAGGGGACCTCAAAACGTGTATATCCACCAAAATCGAATTTTTGACATGAATCCAATACTTTCTCTCTATATATATTAACATATATAGAGGCAAGGAAAAATAAAAATTTTAAGATCCCTTAATTTACAACATTATAAGATTTTATAGCCATTTTTAGAATTAAATTTTATAAAATTTGAGTATAAACAGATGAAATCAATCAATTTGACAATTATTTCAACTAATGGAAGAGCATCAAATTTTTTTTTCCAATTCGATCGGCGCCCGGCGACAAGCCAGGGAGACTTGCGTAACTCTTGTCTAAGCCTTTTGTCTCGCGCGAGATCGCTTTTCAAAAAATCGCTAAATCTCTCTTATTTATTCACGGATTTGAGGCAAAATGCAAAACTGGTCTCTTGAATCAATTATAAAGCCATAGGAATTTTTTTATTTAGTTAGGCCCACATAAAATAAGGGTTTATTGATGACACTCACGACTTCGAATGTCAACTCCCGCCAATATTTTCTAATTTATTGTTTTTTAATTAAATAAACACATTTAGGGCTTGATATCGATTGAATAAATTAAAATATAAAATATTCTAACTAAAACAATCCATTTTTGGCCAAGGAATGTCCTAAAAATAATAAAAAATCGATTTTAATTAATTTTGACAGATGAATTTTTTTCTTTTTTTTAAATAATAAAAAAACTATTCAATATATCGAAATAGTGAATAGTGCATTAGAATCAGCACTAAATTCTGAATCTTACACATTTATGTCAATTACTAGTTTGCTCTATTTAATAAGAGAATGTGACATCTATGTTTGCTTGAATTTTCGTAAATTTGCTAAAAACTAAAAAAGATATAAAATTGATGATTATTGATTCGTTATTTGCATTAAATCCAGAATTTATTCGATATCTTAAATGTCTTCTACACTTTATGTTTAATGATATTAAGCCTCCTCAAATTGTGTATCGTTTTTTGAGTATAACTCGAAAAATATTTAAGATACAAAAATAACAAAAGTAGATTCTTAATCCTCATCAAATCCCCCAATTTTTGCGTATTTTATTTAATAAATTAAAATATTCTAATCATTGATCTTTTTGCTAAATAAAAAATAAAATTTCCTAGAGTCTTTGGCAAAGACCTTCAGATAATTTCCTCCTTTGCAAAAATTTATGTTTAATATTGAAAATATTTCCGATTGTTGTTTTAATTTAATAATAGAAGCTTCGTTTAATAAAGAAATTCCTATCTTAATCATCTTATTCCTTTGTTAGCATCTTGTTGAACGACTTGCCGCCAGGATGCAGCACCAAATAGCAAATATTTGGATAACTTAAGCGAGTTGCTGTACATTTCAATTTGTTTTTTTAAAATATATTATTTTGCTCGAGAAAGATTATTAGACAAAAATAATATATAGGGTAAGAAAGTAAAAAGAAGTAATTTTTAATAATTTTTAATTATTTGAAATAAAAAAAAATTTTTTTCTAACATTATAAATTCCTGAATGACTTGAAGTGAGCGTATAAAAATTTCAAGTTTATGAATGTGCTCCAATATATTTATATTCTTTGGATAGATGGGTTCTTTGATTGCTTTTGGCGGTCAGTCAGTGATTGAGCCCGGCACCTTTATGTTTGTGTCAGTGATAATGTTTCTTTTTTCCTCAAGAATTAAAAAGTGTGTGCCTTGTGATGTAGGATATAAAATTTCTTATTAAATGGTGAGTTTATTTTTTTTTCATAAAACATCATTAATATCGAAATAAAATATAAAAATGCTAAAAACAAAATATTCTCTCCTTTCACTCACACATGTCCCTCCTGTCTCTGTGTGAAACTTAAATTTCTCGAACTCCCTCTGTCTGTGAACAAAATATTTAAACGAGGATGAAATTTTATAAGTTAGATGCCCCCTTCTTTTTTTTTACTCGGTAGCCATCCTGATTGTTTGAGCACCAAAAATTAATATTATTTTATTAAGCCATTTGATACACCAATAAAAGTTTCATATTTTATTTTAGTTGCTATTTTAAGAATTCTTCCAAGTGCCTCACGGGCCTTGATTTAATGGGTAGCGTGTTGGACATTTGCACCAAGGGCCGCGGGTTCGCATCCCGTCCCATGCGACAAAAATTTATTTAAATTGTATTGCCTACCAATCAATTTAAATAAATAGGAATGGGGTCTAAATGGCTAAATACTAAATCTCTAAATGGTCTAAATACTAGGGTAGATGCCGAAAAAGACCATAAATAAAAAAAATCTGGTGTGACTGGTCGCACAGCACACAACATTCTCTTAGCATAGGTAAGCGAAAGTTGTGTTCTGTGCTTGTCCCACCAGATTTTTTTGTCGACATATATTTAGTTTCCGACAGTAGCCTACGGTACATTTGAATTCAAGATGTAAAATTTATAATCATAAAAATACTTATATTTTGTTAACATGGCAACCATTTCTCCTATCTTTCCTATGGAGTACAAGAGTAAAGCGGTCTTCGGAAGATTTCAATGGCAAAATGAAAATATACATTTTAAAGAGCATCTAAAAAATAGTTGGTTGATTTATGAATTTTAATCAAAATCCTTGGAGCGAATTTTGAGAAAATCGAAAAAAAAGTAAAAAACTGAAAAACTACATCAGTAAAGTACTAGTACTTTTTGGCCGATTTTGTTTAAAAGCTTATTTTCACGCCCTAGGGGGTGCTTAACTTAAAATTTCAACCAGCTAGCTCAATTCCTTCATGCTTTAAATTGAACCCAGACCATAGGCGTAGCCACGGGGGGGGGTTTTGGGGGTTCAAACCCCCCCCCCCATTGGATCCAAGCCATGACTAGATATTCAAGCTCTATAATGCAAAATACTTTTTCTCTCTATATATTTCATATATAGGGTAAGAGAATGTAAAATATAATAATTTTCTCTAGCTTAAAAAAAAAAAAAAAATTAAATAAAACGCAAAAAATTCAACAAAATTCAGAATTTTCCCATTGAAAATAATTGATTTTTGTTATGCTTTATAAAAAATTAAAGCCGCTTAAAATTGATTAAATCTCGCAAATGAAAAATAATAAAAATTATTATATAAATAAATTTTTTTATTTTTTTTCTTAAAGAGGTCTGAGATTGGAGTCTGGTCAAGAGAAACACATAGAGGGACACCCCGGTATTTTAGGCCCATATACATCAAATTAAGAGAGATACGAGTTGATTGAAAAATTGCGGCACTTAATTAAGAAAGGGCGGGCCCGAGCCACCCCGTGGGGGGTCCAGGGGGGGGCGAAGCGAAGGTGGGGTAAGTGGCTAGCCATATATTTCATTAGACGCCTTATACTGCCCTATTAGTCGGGGTGGGGGGGGGGGGAGAAATAATCCTAAACCCCTCCCCATTAAAAATTTCTGGCTACGCCTATGACCCAGACACACAGACAGACAGACCATGTCTCGAAAACCACTTTTTTGGAATTCGGGTGTCCTCAAACGTGTATGTCCATCAAAATCTCGACATCGAATTTTTTACATGAATCCAATACTTTCTCTCTCTCTATATATATATATATGTAACATATATAGTACATATAAGTAAGAGAAAGTAAAATAAAACACTTAATTTTGAACCAAAATCCCTCGTGGTTGAAATCTTGATCTAAACACACTGAATATATAAAATAAAACAATTAACTCGTTTAATAAAAAAAAACTAAGAATCTAGATGCGAGAGAGAACTGAACCTGAACTGAACGCTTTGGTTTTATGGAAGCCGTTTGGCAACGCTCTAAGGGGAAGTCCCTCGCTTCCCACTCATGCTCTTTTTCCTCCCCCTTAGCGTTCTCTTACGCTCTAGCCAATCTTCTTTCGCTGTGACTTACCCCTATTTTTTTTTTTTTTTCTAGGGGTCGCTCATTTTTATTTTCTCTCTCCACAAAGCCCTATCCTGCACATCCTCAAACTCCAATTAGGGCTGGACGGTAATGGATTTTCATTACCGACCTCAATAATGAAAAAAAAACCGGTTTTTCTCGAAAGTCGGTAAAAATTTTTTACCGCCCGCGGAACCAAAGTTTGCCGCCGCGGAACATTTTTTTTTTTTGCGGAACCAAAATTTTTCCCCGACCGGAAAAATATTTTACCTTTTTTTAGAGAGCCAGTTTTTTGCCGAAACATTTTTTTTTTTTTTTCGCGGGACCAAAATTTTTCCCCGGACGGAAAAATATTTTACCTTTTTTTTTTAGAGTCGCCAATTTTTTGCCGAAACATTTTTTTTTTCCCGCGGAACCAAATTTTTCCCCGTCCGGAAAAATATTTTACCTTTTTTTTTAGAGAGCCAATTTTTTGCCGAAACATTTTTTTTTTTTCGCGGGACCAAAATTTTTCCCCGGCCGGAAAAATATTTTACCTTTTTTTAGAGACGCCAATTTTTTGCCGAAACATTTTTTTTTTTCTCGCCGAACCAAAATTTTTTACCGCCCGAAAAAATAGGTTTTTACCGACTTTCGAAAAAAAACCGGTTTTTATCGAATTAGAGGTTCGTTACCGCGTTTTCGGTAAAAAATTTTTACCGGTTTTTACCGGTAAACCGGTTTACCGTCCAGGCCTAACTCCAATCCCTTCTGCCTGCAGTCCTCGATCACACAGTCCATCCATCTCCTTTTGGGCCTACCCCTTGGTCTCTTTCCTTCCACCTTCAAATTCAACATTCTCTTCCCCACATATTCCTCTTCTCTTCTCATCACATGACCAAACCATCTCAGCCTACTTTCCTGGATCTTTTTGGATACCTCCACCACCCCTGCCATTTCTCGGATCTTCTCATTCCTCACTCTATCCCTTCTTGTTTTTCCCAAAGCCCATCTCACCATTCTCATTTCCGCCACATCCAACTTTCTTTCCTGCGCTTTCTTTATCGGCCAGGTCTCAGTGCCATAAATTATCGCGGGTCGCACTACAGTTTTAAAAATTTTTCCCTTTGCCTTGGCATTTATCTTTCTATCGCACAAGACTCCAGATACCCTTCTCCAATTCATCCAACCAACTTGAATCCTGTGGTCTAGCTCTTTATCAAGACCCCCCTCACTAGCCAATCAGATTGAGATATTAGGGTGCCTCCCCCTCCATAATCGGGTCAAGAAATAACCATATGGGGAAAATTCCTGAAAATCACATATTAGGAAAAAAATCTGGTGTGACTGGTCGCACAGCACACCTTCGGTACACAGGCACTAAATTTAAAATATATTTCCCAAAAATCATTTATAATAAAAATAAAAATTATCCAGCAATTTTTTGTTTTTGCAGACTATTTGGCGCCCCTTTATGAGTAGCGCCCGGGGGGCCTGATAACCCCCCTTGCCCCCCCTCGCTACGCCACTGGAATTGGGTGTCAATGAAATGCCGTTGGCCTTATCTATTAGTATTTTGTAAAGCATCCCTTCACAATGCATCGAAACTGGATTAACAACATATATTAGTTTTGAGAAAAATGAGTTTAAAGTCTTGTTTTTTTTTTTTTTTCCAAATTTTTTTATATAAAATACATTGATTCTGATGAATCGAATATTTTACAGGGTTGGCATTGAATAACCCACCGTTTTTTTTTTTTTTTTTTTTTTTTTTTTTTTTTTTTTTTTTGGGGGGGGCTAATTAAAAAACCCCACTGTGGAAGGTCACATATTTAAAAAAATAAATAAATAAATAATGAAATAATAAAGAACTTACTTCTTTCTTTCCCATTTTAAAAACACGTAGGGCATATAAAATGCGAAAGGGCAATAATTGCGTGCGAATAATTGAGTAGGGCAGGTTACAAGTTTATTAAATTCAAATTTATAATGTTTTTTTTTTTTTATTTGTTTATTTAAACACGATTGTATGATCTGTGATTTAAACTCATGAAAAAATGTTATATTGTTGGCGAATGGAACGAACTCTACAGGATAAATTTTTAACTAGTCTAGTATTGCCATCTAGCCACATATCAGACAACTAAAAACTTATAAGCATTCTTTCCATAGAGGCATGGTTTTTGATTGCACTTTAAATAATTACTAATTGTTCAATTTAGATTGTTTAAAATTAAAAAAAGGTAAATTGATTCAAAATTGCCACCAGTAGAGTTTAAGAAGAAAAACGAAAGGTGAAATTGGTTTAAAAAATTCCTCAAGTTTTTTTTTCGGCTTCTGAGGCATTTCTAACCCATCACTTAATTATACAAATTAATTGAAGGCCAATATAATTTCAGGAAGGAAAAGTGAATCTCTGGCCCTGAGTACAAGTCTTCTACCTTAAAGAAAAATGTCTCGTAAA
>JAKCPI010006254.1:0-11738 GCA_023213315.1 Euborellia annulipes
GAAAATGGTGGGGGTTTTGGCAGATGACGTCACTCGAGTCCAAGATTCCCTAGTGACAAACGTTCTGAGTGCATATAGCTATTTGATATTTTGTGCTTACATTACACATCCTTTAATAAATCGATTTGGACATTGTTTTATCATTCTTGCTTATATTGGAGGTAATTAATTGAATGTTAAATCAAATAGTTAAAAAATATATATTTGATTCTAATCATAACCTTTTTCAAAATATTCGATTTAGGCTGTTTTTTCATCTTTTTCAATCAACTTTTTCATTTGTGTGTTTGTGGCGCTTTCTTTACATGGATTCAAGGTAATTAATGAAATACTAAATCAATTATTTAAAATATATATTTCATTCTAATCATTCTTTTAGATGCCTGGAACAATTTGCTCAGTTGCAATTTGTAAAAATTATTTTTATAAACAAAAGGAAGGTGAAGAAAAATTAATGTTTTTTTCATTTCCAAAAGATGATAGCCTATGAAAAGAATGGATTAGAAGATGTTATCGAAAAGATAGTGTAAATCCAAAAACAGGAAGAATTTGCAACGTGCAAAATCTGATTTTCAAGAAGACATGCGAGCGAAAATTATGAATTACCTCCCAAAATTCGATTAAAGCCAACAGGTAGGTAAAAAATACTCTCTCTATATATATACAAGGCTTTTTTCACTATAGGCTATACCCATGTCCACTAAGATTCTAATTTTACTTTTTATTTTAGTAATATCTTATTTATTATTAATATATCAATTTTTTCAGCTGTTCCATCGTTATTTTTAAAACCCAGTGATGTACCAATTCCTGAGGAATCAGCCCGATTGGCCCGAGATAAAAGAAAGGAAGAAAAGAAATATTGGAAGGTTTAATGAAGAAGGTTTCTGAAACTTCAAGTCTACAGACAAATATTTCGCAGACAGAAAAAGATGAAGAAGATAAAATAGATGAAGAAAAAAATATAACAAAGGCAGTTTAAAAAAAAAAAAAAACATAGTAAATAAAATAACTAAATATGTATTTAAAAAATGCCCAGAAATTCCTATAATTTTAGAAAAATCATTCGATAAATTAAGAGTTTTATTTAGAATAAAATTTTTTAATTCTCAAAGGGTAGTTACTAATAGAATTTCTTTAATGAAAAGAAAACTTTCTGACGAGGGAAGAAAAAAATCTTAAAAAAAAAAAGAAGAAAACTATTTCATAAGAAATAAATATTAATAGAATAATAGACAGGAAGAGAGAATGTCAGCCAAACAGGACAGCCCCTATCGAATAAAAATCTCAATCCAGAAGGCGTTTCGGTTTTAATTAAATAAAGCCATCATCAGTTCTCAAGAGATTATTGGCTCAAGGTTGGGATGCAGAGAGTGTTGTTTTATATAAACATATACAAAATTATATAAAAATATAACATTTGCACAGCCAATAATCTCTTGAGAACTGATGATGGCTTTATTTAATTAAACCGAAACGCCTTCTGGATTGAGATTTTTATTCGATAGGGGCTGTCCTGTTGGGCTGACATTCTCTCTTCCTGTCTATTATTCTATTAATATTAAAATACATTTTCTTATGAAATAGTTTAGGTAGAGAGGTCATACCTCTCCTTGTTAAGGTTTTTGGCCAGGTTTTCCTTAACAACTTAAGGCGAATGTCGGAATGGCTAATGCGACGTTTACTATACATTTCTATTTTTTTCCCTTTTGATTTGTTTTGTTATATTTGTTATTATATTTAAATTTGTATTGTGTTTGTTGGACCTAGCCGCCGGGGACTGGTGCCTCCTAAGCGGGTCGTAATAAATTTATTTATTTTATTTAAAATATGTTCCATTTTTATTTTTTTGAAATATTATTTAATGTTTTTTTCAGCACTAGAGAAAATAATAATTTTTTTTAAAATATATTAATTAAATAATAGAAAGTAAAACAAAAATGAAGACAATTCGAAAAAAAAATACTTTCTACTTATATAATATTATTATATAGGTAAGAGAAAGTAAAAGGAAAAAATTAAATATTTTAATTTAAAATTTATATTCAAA
This sequence comes from Euborellia annulipes, assembly GCA_023213315.1. Lineage (NCBI taxonomy): Eukaryota > Metazoa > Arthropoda > Insecta > Dermaptera > Anisolabididae > Euborellia > Euborellia annulipes. The sequence continues at coordinate 2,051 of JAKCPI010006254.1, forward strand.
ATGATGAAAGAAAATTAAAATGAACAACTTTTAAATATAAATCGTAAAAAGCCGAGAGAGATAAATACTATATATAAAATAAGAATTCAAATTTGGGCTTCTTGATGACGATTTCCCGCCTTCGCTCTGATTGGTCGAGCCGTATGAGACAACCTTGTCATCTATTAGCCTTGAGTCCGAGGCCTCTCCCAGTATCTACTCCGATTTTATGTATCTAGAGAACTTTTTTAGACGACTTAAACAATGCAGTTGTGCTAAAACTCTAGATATTTTACAACTTTTACTTTCACTTGTAGGATTTCGGGGGACTGCAGCCGCTCGGCCCCTCCCCCCTTAGATACAACCCTGTATGAGAGAAAGATAATTTTTTATAGGTTTGTCTCCGAGTTGTCTTCATCTGGATTAAGCTTAACTGCCTGATCTGATTGACTAATCACTTCCTCCAAAATATATAGGCCATTTTTATTACTTTCTCTTACCCTATAAATGGAAATAGCAGAAAGTATTGTTTTTTACTCCGATTTGGTCAGAATTCGTTCTTTTCCCTTCTTCACAATGGTTAATTTTTTCTAATATAAATTAAAGGTTGTTCGGACATTAAGGCACTTATAAAGATTAAGAGCTAATTTTTTAAATTACATGTTGTTAAGTACTATCACATACGTATAAAATAATTTTTTGAAGCAGATCTGCCGAAGGGTTATCGTGTAATTAATTATTAAAAAAAATTGGAATTTAACATTTAGTTTTTTTTTTTTTAATTTTAATTAATTTTTTTTTTTTCAATAGCCTATATCCAGCGGTTCCCAACCCTGCGAGGAGCCCGCGGGCCTACTTGTGGCGGCGCGTGCTGATTGGAACTGTGCCGCGGCCATCTAATGAAAGATAAAAATTATTACTTATAATTAGAGAGCGGAAAAAAAGTCTTTCGACTTTTTGTCAATTTTTGAGATTTTTTCAGATTTTCTTCGCTGATCTCACAAAAAGAAACATTTTTTGAGATTTTCAAAAACTTTTTTTGCACTTTCTTGCCTGATTGAAGTGTTTTTGAAAAAGCGACTTTTATGACCGACTTTTTTTTCAAATTTTTTAATATAATAACTTCTTTTTTTTTAATTTTGCAATTTCGGCTGAGGCCATTGAGTTTTTTTTATTTTTTTTTTTTTTTAAATTTATTTATGGTCTTTTTCGGCATCAGGAGGTCATTTAGACTCCGGCCCTATTTATTCCAATTGATTTGCTTATCCAAATCGTGTGAAGGTAATACTAATGTAATTTCGGAGAAAAATACACCAGCGGTGGCTTTCCACATTAAAATTTGCAAATTTTGAAAATCTGTACTTTTAATACACACAAATGACTTCCAAGCAGCTCTGGAGTGAATGTTTCCCCTGCCTTCATAAAAATAAAATTAAACTAATCTAATCGTTTATTGCAAAATAAATATTTAAAAAAATCAATTAATTTTTCGTTCCTCTTATCTTTAATATGCATATTAGGAAGTGGTTCTTATCCATAGAGGTCCTCATTTTTTCCATCGCCTTTGAACTTCCCTGAGGAATTTTCAAGATTTTCCCTTTGTTTTTCGTCCATAAGGGAGAAAATTAATTTCAAATTACAATAAAGCTAGAAATTTATTATTTAGTATCTTTTATTGCTTAAAATTACCTCAAATAATACATAATTAATAGAACGAATAGGGATAGAATTAATTTGGTTCATCTGTCAAAGTTCCTCAGCATAAATCTGTTTATATTTCTTTTTTTCATTTCATATTTATTTGTCAGTCGTATTTTTCATTTGGATTCATGAATATCAATATCTTATTCAAATGAATAGATCTCGAAAAATTATTTAAATTATTAAAATTATGCAAGGTGTCCGAGTTATCAAAAGAAATTGTTCAGTGCTTCAAGGTATTTCTTTTACTTTTTACATATTATTAATTCTTAAACTTGGCGGCGACTTTTTAGAACTTTTTTTGCCAAAAACTGATTTTTGGCAAAAAAAGAATAGACTTTTTTCCGAAAATAAGAGACTTTTTTTCCGCTCTCTAATTATAATAATAAAAATAAACGAGCTTTTTCAGCTTTAGTTTTTTGCTTGAAAAATAGATGGCTGAGATAAACTGAAGGTTTAGTGCGATTTAAGGCTAAAACTATCCAGTTTTCATCCAAATATTGACAACTCTTGCAGGCAGAAAACAAGGTCAAGAATTGTATTGACTTTTTTCAAACCTGACCCATAGTTTTAGGATTGCTTTTTGTTCTTAATATTCAAATAAAATATTTGATTATATAGATTTTTGAAAAGTTAAATAACTATAGAATATGGTAAATATAGCAGAGAAAGTCAAAATTCTATTAGGGGGTGTCCAAAGACAAAAAAATCCAAACTTTCTGCCCTATTTTGCATCTCAGATTGAGCTGCAATATATTTCAACTATCTGCATATTTTTAAGGTGTAGAAGAAATAAAAAATATTCAAAATAAGAGCATTTAGAATAGGAAGAATAAATGAGCAAGCAGCTAGTTATATTTCAATTTATTAACAAACCAGGGCCGACGTTTCGGTCCAGTTTGGGACCAGTGATAGCAAATCTCTATATGGATCATCTTTTTTGAAAATTATAACAATTTTTTCCCCTACACTGTTCCTTTTCTTTATAAATATGTTGATGATATAGTGACAGCTTTACCAAAAATTGAAGTTGCTCCTACCCTGGATATCATTAACTCGTTAGATGAAAATATAAGATTCACAGAAGAGTTGGAGTTGAATGGCGTGATAAGTTTTTTGGACTTGAAACTAACTAGAATTGATAACAAGATCTATACAAAATGGAATAGAAAGGATGTAAAATCTGACCGGTTATTAAATTATTTTTCCAACCACCCGCTCATTCACAAACAAAATTTGGTTTTTAATTTAATTCATAGAGCAGATAGGTTGTCTGATCAACCATATAAGGCCGAAACGTTTAAAAAAGTGAAACAATTACTTAAAATAAACAATTACCCGTGGCATTTTACTGAGAAGATATTCAATCTATACAATCACAGATTGAAGGCCTACCAGAGAACGCCGACCCTTGCGCCTGATGGACAAAGGAGTGATACCTCCCAGCCTGTTTATAGGAGCTTATCCTACATTGTGGGCCTAAGTGAAAGACTAAAAAGACTAATTAATAGTCTAGCCCCTGCATTAAAAATTAGTTTTAAGCTTATTAATACTCTTACTTATATATTTAATAACAAAACACCTACACCCTTTTTAAAAAACAGTAATTTAGTGTACAAAATTGACTGTACAAATTGTAATTTGTGTTATGTGGGTATGACGCGTCAATATCTGCACAAAAGGATTTATCAGCATAAGTACAATATATCGAAAAAAGAAGCCTATATTGCTTTGTCCGCTCACACCCTTGAGACAGGCCATATTTTCGATTTTGATTGTACACAGATTCTGGCCTTTGAGTCTAATAGGTTTAAACGTGAAATTTTGGAGAATATTTATATTTCTGTTAACAATACAGTAAATTTTAAAAAAGACTTTAATGCAACAATAAGGCTTTATAGAGGTGTTTTATAATATCATTGTTATTTCCGTTAAGACGAGTTGAATGATTATTTTTATAAAAATAGGAATGTCTATATTAACTCTTTTTAAATATTCCTTTAATCATATATTAAGATAACAGTATTTATCTATAATTTAAATATATAAATAACCTTCTTTTAAAAGGAAGAGAAATGTAATAAAAATATCACTCACTCTCTGTCCATGGTATGATAATAATTAAAATTTGAGGCATGATCATGATTAGTTTAAGTATAATTGTGAATGCCCAATATAACTTGGCGAGGATTGTATGTATTTTCGGACATTAACCTGGGTAATTATAAATATAATAACAAAAAAAAAAAAAAAAAAAAAAAAAAAAAAAAAAAAGATAAAATTTTATGTAATTGATTGTATCTATCTATCTCTTAAATGTTCTTTTTCATCATTTGTAGCCCTGAAGATGGTCCCATACGTGACCGAAACGTCGGCCCTGGTTTGTTAATAAATTGAAATATAACTAGCTGCTTGCTCATTTATTCTTCCTATTCTAATATCAACACTCAGCTATATACCTCCTTCAAAGATCATTTAATTTTCTCTAAAACTACAGATGGCATTTTTGGAGCCCAAATAGCGAGAAATAGTTCAAAATACCATCAGTGTGAAGAAGCTACAAAACTTAATTTAACAATTCCAATCCCCACACTTACTTGTATCCATGTTCAATTAGAGCCAGAATCCGAATATAATCATCATGACTCGTATAAAATGGCAACAATTTTACATTAATTGTAGATATTTCAATAACATAAGAGAGATTAGTGAAATGTGCAGTTAAATTGTCGAATCCTTGGAAAAACACCTGAATCGTCATAAGAAAGATGACTAAAAAATAACAGCTCATTGACAACCAGCAATAGACACGATGCAAAACTCTTGGGAATCCTGTCAAATGTGGAGGTGTTAAAACACCGTTGTACCCTAAACTGATCCAATAGCCTCGAATAAAATCATCCGATTCATCATTCTTTTGTTCTTTCTTTTTCGACATCTCTTTTCAAATTCTGAGTTGATAATTCAATCGAAATTAAAAGAAAGAATTTTCCTCTTTTATGAAATATTAATAACAAGCAATGCGGCCTGCTTTTTGTTTTAATTAATATTTATATACTTGGCTTGCTCTTGGTCCCCACCCCCACATCAATACACATTAGCGTTATAATAAATAAATTAGGATAGGTGTAATTTCTAGGGCAGCGACCAGTAAAATTTGTAAAAAAAAACAGTGATATTATTTTAACAACAAAACTTTACTAGGTATTATAGAACTACTACATAAGTTAAATGTAACATTTTTATTAGTGGCGCTATCTCTGTCTTGATTGATCCTCTCTAGGGGCCTTGTACCCAGAGAGTGATACGGGGAGCACAATAGAAGGCACAATATAAGGTCGCAGTCCAGAGAAGCCCCAGGACATCAAATCAATCAAAATAATTGACGCAACGAACTTTAAAACTCAAATTTTGGATTAACTAGATAAAAATGAAAAAAAGGAACTTAGTATGAGCGAAATTAAAAAAAAAAAAAAAATATTTCTGAATAAAATCGAAATAAAATCTGGTGTGACTGGTCTTAGAGCACACAACTTTCGGTACTACCTTCGGTAATCGAAAGTTGTGTTTTGTGCTTGCCACATCAGATTTTTTGTGTCGAGATATATTTAGTTTCCCATATCACCTTGCATTTTAAATATTGACTGTTTGAAATAAACAATAGTAATTTTACAAAATTTTAATCTCATATTTTATACACAATATAGAATCCTAAATAAATAAAAAATTTCATAAGAAATAAAGAAAAAAAAAAAATAATAATAATTGAATAATATAATAATAATAATAATAATTGAATAATTGAATTATGAATTTTGAGAAAATTTAAAATAAACTGAAAAAGTAAAGTACTAGTACTCTTTGGCCGATTACAGGGGCGTATATAGAAATTTTTTTTCGGGGGGCCCGAACTCAAAAATTTTTCTGCGGAAAATTTTTTTTTTAAGAAACTAAATTTTTTTTCACATGAAATTTTTTGCGGAACATTTTTTCTTTTGCGGACCAAAGTTTCCCATCCTGCGGAAAAATTTGTTGCGCTGATGTTGTATATCCCTATATATGTATATGTGTTTGGGAAATTTCGGGGGGGGGCACGGCCCCCTCGGTCCCCCCCCCCCTTATATACGCCCCTGGCCGATTATGATTAAAAGCTTATTTCAAATGAAGTTTTAAAATTCCCTCATGGCCAAAAAGATTTCAAGTAGTAGTTCTAAATGCCGCTTGGGGCGCTCTCAATCAAGAGCGCCTGCTTGGTATGCAACCACTTGCCAGGAAAGATACAAAGCACATCTATTTCCAAGGGGGCTTGTGAAAAATAAAGTAACTAGAGGAAGGAGTGCCGATAGGTCTCCGAAATATATGGAAATATTGCCTTACTAACGAATTAAAAACAAATGCTGAAAATAAAGCGTTTTTCTTTCTCTTTAATAAAGGAAACTTCAGCAACACCACTTGAGGAGAAGTAACTAGAAATAATTTAAAAGAAAGAAGACGGACCTTATATTTCAATTTAATTGTCTTATAATTTTAAAATAAAATCTGGAAAAAGAAATCTCTCAAAAAATCCGCTACGCTAAAAAGTTGAAAGTATTGGATATCCAAAAATAAATAAATAAATCATGATATCGAATTAGTCATTAATTTGATTTTTTTTTCTTTTCATGAATTTATACTAGGAAATATTAATTCACACACGCCCACAAGCCCCGCCCCCCCCCCCCCCTCTCACTCTTAGTAAAATTAATGATATGAGAAAAAAGTTAATTATAGTATATTAAAATTTAACATTTCATAAAGAAATTCTATATTCTTTTTTGGGTGGATTCCTTCTGCCTCTCGCTTCGCTTACGGAATTAAATATTGATAACACTTGCTGGTGTGTGAACAAGGAGAGAACAGAAATTACCGAAAGTAAGAGAAATTTGTTCATAGTTTTAACCACTTCAAAGTGTGTATGAATAAATTGAGAAAATAATTAATTTTTATTTATTATCGCTCCCATTCACGTCTGTCCCCTGCCTCTTCTAAAATTATAAAATAATTACACATTGTATAACACGGTCTCCGCCGTCTCTCTCTATTTGGAGTTAATCTCTGTTAAGGGATGGAAAAATTAAAAAAAAAAAAATAGATGAATTCCAATCTGGTTTTCGTAGGTGCCATAGTGCGCAAACGGCACTACTTTTTTTTTTTTTTTTTTAAAACATTCACACTTTTTTCTCATTCACACTCACACTCACACACACATTCACACTGTCTTTTCGGCAACTCAGGCCCTTTAAGACTTTGACGATAACCGTTATTTATGAATTTATATATATTAGGGTCCAGGCATTTTTATTTAAGCCATCTGGTATCCAGATGGCTTAAATAAAATCATCGGACTGCCTGGGGTCCGAACCCGCGACGTTTGGTATATGAGGTTAGCACGCTAACCTCTACACCACGCCCCGTGGGCAAACGGCACTACTTGGAGTAAAGGAGGAAATTAAATTAGCGATAGATAAAAGAATGCTGATCGGTTTAGTTCTTTTTGACCTAACAAAGATGTTTCATTCGCTCCTATTAAAAACATGTTCAAATTAGGGTTGTCTACGAGTGTCGTGTCGTGGTCGATTCTTTCAGACAATAGCCCCTAGATTAGATCAAAATGTAAAATATATAAACATGGTTTTGTTACCATTTCTCCTATCTTTCCTATGAAAAACAAAAGTAAAGTGAGCTTCAAAACATTTTGAGGGCAAAATGAGAATATATATTTTAAAGAGCATCTAAAATAAAATTTTTAAAAAATGCTTTTATTTAAATTGAACTAAAAAGAGAGAAATAATTTAATGGTTCTTGTTAAAATTTTTGAATATTTATGACTTAAAATAAAAGCGTGGGGCGCACATTGATAGCTTAAGGAATTATATATACTTAGAGCCTCGGAATCACTATGAAGCGCCCCACGCTTTTATTTTAAGTTATAAATATTCAACAATTTTATGAAGAACAATTAAATTAAATAAAATTATTTCTTTCTTTTTAGTTCAATTTAAGTAAAAGCGTTTTTTTTAAAGTTTTTTTTATTATATTTTTATTTTAAAATTTTCAGTCGTTTTTATTATAGAGTCTTAAAAAAGAAGGCAGGATGCGTGAAATAAGGTACCACATTAGTTTGGTCAATTTTGGTAAAAACCCAACTCACCATTTGCGTCATCAAAAATGACCCTTAAATATTCAATTTCACACCTCTAGCTCATCGGGAAGTGTCTTAAGCAAAGACTAAAATTTGATGACCTTGAAAGAGAAGTTAAATAAAAGCATTTAATTAAAAAAAGAAGTTTGTTTCTGCTTAAAAAATATTATATAAAGTAGCCTATTTATATACGTTTAAAAAATAAAATTCAGAGATGACAAAACAATGTGGAAATATTTTAAAAAATAAAAAATAATTTAAAACGTAGTGTTTTTAATATCTCCAATTTACAACATTTATTAAAATTTTACAATTTTGTTTTCATCAATATAACAAAATTACCAACAAATGGTCGTTTATTACATATATTTATGATATATATAAGAATAAGCATTTGAATTTATTAATTTTAAACTATAATTATTATTCTGGATAAATATATCGATATCATCGATTTTAATTTCTTCATTCTCTGAAGGCAAGACGATCTTTTCTAAGTAATGACATCGTCTGATGATTTGTTCAATGCAGTTTTGAGTAAAATTACACATAATATAAATATGTAGAATTTTAATTGTTTTAAATGCAGAAATTAATTCCTCGAGATCATAGGGAGAAAATGTTGACCAATCATTAATTTGTACAACTTCAAGTGAAGTTAATCCTTTTAAAACATTGATTATATTATCAGGTGCTGTAGATGAACTAAAATATCTTAATTTAGAATGAAAGACAACTTCTGTAGCTTCTACATTGTGGGAAGAGTAAAGATCGAGATATTCCAAATTTGGACATAGCTTTAAAACATTACCCAAATTGACGTCGTCTATATTAAATACCAATGTCTCCAGTTTTGACCCATAATCTTCAAGAACGTTCATCAACTGAACGTTGGTACATTTATATAAATAAAGATGTTTCAAATGTAAAAATCTTGGAATAAATTTTATAACTGAATTTTCAGGGCGTTTAAAATAAATTGAGTCGTCTCGGGAAAGATTTCATACAAGTTTTGAACAGAGACTAAAGTTGTTGAACGATTAAATAATAATTTTTTAAATCTGATGGAATTCGCTTAGAGAGAAATAAATTTAAGAAATTATTATTCGATTTAAAAATTTCTAAATTTGGCAATTTTTTCTAAAATTTTATTTGGAGCAGGTGAGTTTATTCTAAAATTTTTGGGCAGAACTATAAATTCTGAAAACACGAAGTGATTCGTGTTTTGGCCAAGAATCAATTTTGAGATTTAAGAAATCTAAATATTCCACTATCCATTTTAATTCCTCTAATCCAGGACAATATTTTAAAATTATTTTTATAGCATGTCTAATGATACAGAAGGATTTTACCGTTAATGATTTTAAAGATGGAACTCCCTTTAAAATCTTTTTTAATTCTATTTTACTTATTAGATCAAAATCCACTTCCAAATGGATTAAATTTGCTTTTGTTTTTTATTAATATCATGACTTGATTAGTACAATAAGACATTTCTTTCGTTTCTGTAAGGGACATATCAAATGGATAGAGGCATAACCCCTTTGTCCTTTCAGAGAGCATAAACCGATAGGTTTCTAACATCAACTCTGACTTTTTCGTTCACTTAAATGCAATAACAAATCGTTCATATATTCGTCGATTATGACACTTGGGATACTCTGGCCATATTTTCTTTGGAATTCAAAATATTCTTCGGAAATTGGAGAAAAATCAGAAGAGAGAAAGTCGATTATTTTTGGCCTGGTATTCCTTCTTGATGAAGTTGCAAAAAGAAGCTGGGGATTGCATTTTGATGTTCTTGAGATCTGTAAAAAAACAAATTAA
>JAKCPI010006255.1:0-39483 GCA_023213315.1 Euborellia annulipes
AAATTTTGCAATCTTATAGAGGACGTTATGGAGAGTCCCGGAAAAATACTCAGGTCCCGAAATTCCCATAACTTTTTGAGTTATTAATTTTTAAAATTACAATTTCTCCCATAGGAAATGCATAGAGAAATATTTAAGTATTCTTTGCAGTTGTGTATTCTTTGAATCTAAACAAATCCTCAAGCAGGCACTGGATTGGAATACGTAGTAATAATAATTTTCTTTGCCGATGGCCAAGGGCTAAAGGCTTGAACAATAAAAAAAAAAAAAAAATAATAATTTTCTTGCCCCCGGGTTTGGGGTAGTAGGTAGCGCGCCTACCTCCTATACCAAACGCCGCGGTCTCGGACCCAGGCAGTCCGATGATTTTATTTAAACCATTTGGATACCAGATGGCTTAAATAGAAATGCCTGACCCCACAATAGATATATTCTCTGCAACTCACAGTGGTCTAGATTGAAAAAAAGTTGGCCAAAAATAGAAAAAAGTTTTAGATTTGATTGAAAATTGATATATAAGCGTTTTCGATGTCGCTGATTACAAATTTTATAGTTTTTATATAATTTAATAAATTGTAGTGGCGGATCATATATGGCGGATCACTCGTCAAAAATTAGGCAAAATGTTGGTCCAAACATTTGAATTGGAATTGAATTTTGATGATATATATATATATATTTGAATTGGAAAAAATTTTAAAAGGAGTTCCATCTTTAAAATCATTATCAATAAAATCCGAAACAATCAATAATGATTTGATGAAAATGTAATTAAAATATTGTCCTCAATTAGAGGAATTTGAATGGATAGTGGATGAATTATCTTCCTTCAATCCTCTATTTATCGATGCATGTCCAAAACACGAATCTTTTCGTGTTTTTAGAATATCTGGTCTTTCATTTAATTTTATTTCAATAGAATCAACTATACCGATTGAAATTATAAATAAATTGCCAAATTTAAAAATCTTTCAAACGAATAATCATTTTATAAATTTATTTTTATCTAATCGAATCCCAATAAATTTGAAAAGATTATTAATTCTTAATTTAAATACAACACCTTTGGCATGGGTTCAAAACTTGTATGAAATCATTCCTGAAAATGACTCAATTTATTTGTATGACCTTCAAAATTCAGTTATAGAATTTATTCCAAGATTCCTAAATTTGAAACATCTTTATTTATATTTTTGCTGAAACGTGCAATTGATGAATGTTCTTGAAAATTGTGGTTCAAAATTGGAATCTTTAGTAGTTGAAATTGAATATGAATTTAGCTACGTCAATTTGAGTAGTGTTTTAAGTCTATGTCCAAATTTAGAACACCTCCAACTTTTCTTTTCGTGGAATGTAGAAGCTACTGAAGTCTCTCATCAAAACTTAGATATTTTAGATCAAGCTTCGTACCTGACAATATAATCGATGTTTTAAAAGGATTAACTTCACTTGAAGTTATACAACTTGATGAGTGGTCAACATATTCTCCCAATGATCTCGAGGAATTAATTTCTGAATTTAAAACAATTAAAATTCTACATATTTATGATGAATGTACTTTCACTCTAAATTGCATAGAACAAATCATCAGGCGATGTCATTCATTAAAAGAACTCGTCTTGCCTTCAAACAATAAAGAATTTAATATCGATGACGTAGATTTATATATTCAAAATAATTTTTATACTTTAAAATTAATAAATTCAAAAGCTTTTCATAGTATACATAAACATGTTTATTAATCAAGTTTCTTGTAATGTTTATAAAGAAAAATCTTAGAATTTTAATAAATATTGTTAAGTTTCAGAAATTAATTAAAAAATTATGTTAAAAACTAAAATTATTTGTTTAGAAAGAATAGCGGATGGCAGCCAGGAAAAATAAAAACAATTAGAGACGATATTCAGAGTCTATTACACGAAAATATTTTAGATTTTATAAAAATATAATTTGTTTAAATATAAAATTTTATAATTGTAAAATAGAAATCTTAATTTGGAATTGAAATTCTATTTTACGTCACTGTATTCATCTTTTTCTCATTCACTCTCACACTCACACACACATTCACAGTCTTCTCGGCAACTCAGGCCATATAAGACTTTTGACGATAACCGTTGTATTGAAAATATCTATTGGGGGTTCAGGCATTTCTATTTAAGCCATCTGGTATCCAAATGGCTTAAATAAAATCATCGGACTGCCTGGGGTCCGAACCCGCAACGTTTGGTATAGGAGGTAGGCACGCTACCTACTACGCCACACCCGGGGGCGTCATTGTATTTGACGATTGATTGCAACAGAAACGTCAACGATTAAATTTAAACAAATCTGATAAAAATTGATTTTATTTTTCCTGGTTGCCATAAGTTAAACAGCCATATTCTCCATCATTTTTGTTCAACTCTTAAAATGTTACTTTGGAGAGATAAACACCCCAAGATGCTCTTTAAATAAAATATTTATGCTAGACTGATGATTAAAATTTGAATTTCACGGTCAGGGCTAGAGAATGTTACCCATATGGCCATTATTGCGAGGCCGGTGTTCATATAAAACAAAATCAATCATAATTTAAATTTATATTAATAATCTTCTTAATTTTATTTAATTTTCGAATAAACCAACCCTTAATAAAATAAATTTCTTTTTAATTATTCCCTAACCAATCATATTATTATTTTTTTTTTTTGAATTTGAGAAGTTGATAGAATTAATAAATAAATGTTGTAAACAATTAAGTCAGGGTTATTCAGACCTCATTGTCTGTCTAACAAAAAATATATTTATGTCATAAGAGAAGGGGAATAAAGAAGAGTGGGGGATGTAGTTCCTTGTATCGCCTGAGATAGCGCCACCACTGAAACTCAAAAAACACAGAGAGTTGCCTCTTCATTGTATAGAGCTCAAAGGAGACTAAGTTGAAAAATAAAATAATTTTTTATCCAAAAACCTGTGTTTCATTCAAAAGGTCACGGACTTATTGACCTGGCCTCGTATTTTAAAATTTCACCCCGCTGAATGTTTGGTTCAATTGGATATTAAGGGCAAGTTGCTTCAGTTCTAGTCACATAGCAAATATTAATAAATATTAAATGGGCCTGTAAAATTCAGAGGTCTCAAAAAAATCTATAAAATTCAAAATAGAGCACATTTTCGATTAAAATTGAATTTTCTCTATAATATCTCTAAAACTAGAGCTGATGGAACAAAACTGATGGCATTTTTAGAATAAGAAAAACATAGCACTAAATGCAATTAATGTTTGCCTATGTAATATTTAAATTACTGTTTATTTCAATCAAATTCACTTTTTTGACAATTAAATACAGAAATTTATTTTGGAAATATTCTAGCCTTGTCCGGGGGGCTTTGCCCTCTTAGAGCGGGGGGGGAGGATGTAGTTCCTTGAATCGACCAAGGTAGCGCCACCATTGAGGCTGAGCAAGGGCTAGATCCAAAGCACAGAGAGATGCCTCTCCATTCTCACTTATTCACCTGTAGAGGGCAGATAGAGTGCTATTCAGTCAACATTTCTAGTCTAGTTTATTCCCAGTTTCTAGTTCTCCAGAGTTGTTCGCTTGATCGACATCATCATCTCTAGAGCACGTGATTTTGTTTATCGAAGTTTCAAATAAAAGTAAGTAGTCTACGATTTTGAAATAAATTCATTTTATTCAATGAACAGAGAGTGCCAAAATTAAAACACACACACACATTAATTATAAATCCATTTATGTTTTTATCCCATTTCTTTTATTTTACTAAAATTAAATTTTATCAACTTTAAAATAAAGTTTATACTTTAATATTTTTATTAATATCACGTTTCATGGCACTCCAAGAACTGAAATAATTAATTTACTTTCCAAAAAATTAAAACACAAGGTCATATGTTTCAATATACATGTATTATGAATTGGCACAAACACTTGATACATATTTCGATACTAATACAAATAAAATTGGAATCAATTGTTTATAATAATTGACCTACGTATATTGGAACATATAACCTTGTGTTTTTAATTTTGAATTATTTAATTAAAAACTGTGTGAGGGACAATGTGAATGTTGTCGTGTTGTTAAAAGTTTGAATTTGATTATTGAGGGGTATGTTAGTAAGATATTGTTAATTGTGATTGATTGGAGGTGTGTTTAGTGTAATTTAAATTATGTTTTCTTATTGTATATGTATGAGCTCTGAAGATGGCCTAGACCTCGGGCCGAAACTCAGCCGTGAGGGGAGATTTGAAATAAAATAATATTTGGCTGATTCGTCTTGTTTTTCATGACTCCATCATCATTAACCTACACACAGATCTTTTCGATTAATTAAACAACTTCACCAGTTTAAATTTAATTTATTTTTCATATTGGGGTATTTAAAGTCTTTTTAACAATTATTTCCACAGCTTCATTTTGTCGATAAATCAAATAATAAATTTTTAAGAACCGATGAAAATTTATGTAGGTAGAAAACGACGAATCTGCACAAAGTTTAGGAATATTAAAAATATTTCTACATGGCAAATATGTATAAATTTGGCAACAGTGGATCAGACGATATTTTTCAAAAAAGAAGAATATAATATTCATACTATTCTACTAATCTTTTATAACTACAAACCAAAACAATAGATTCTTCGTTGGCAAAAAATCTTTTTAAAATTTAAGCCCTTAAAGTCCTACAAATATTTTTATAGAAAAAAGAGACAAAGAAAACGAACAGGTCAAAGAATAAAGAAAATTTTTTCTATTCAAATTCAATCTTGCCTTTCTTCAAATCTTCTTTTAATTTTTTTAAAATAAAATTTGAATTTCTGTTTTATTCTACATCAAAAATTGTTTCAATATATATATAAATTGAAGTTTTTAAAAGTTTTTTTATTTTTTTGCTATACTTTTATAAGTAGAAATTAAACTTTCGACCGTAGGTTCTCGCTGGAACATTTTGTAAATTATAATAATTAAATATAAAAATTAAAAACTTGGTTATTTGTTTCAAAAGTTTTATTAATTAAAAATTTTAACTTGAAATAGAGTATTTCGATATATGTGTTTTAGAAACATACTTATAGTTGGTACCACTTCTTCTAGTGTATAGTGTATAATGTTTCTACTTTTATGTATTAGAATATAATCCCATTTTATGGCAAGTCAGTGGCGTAGCTACAGGAAGCAACTCGAAGGTGGGGGAGGGGTGATACCCCCTTTACCCCGTCCCTTCTCGCCTTGTACACGCACTTGTTATGACAAGTAATTGTTGAAATGATAATAATAATAATAATTTATTTTCCAACACGGAGATATACATATTTACATACAATGTATTTCTCAATGCATCGAAGTCCTCATCTACAGCAGAAGCCAATTTGATGACGGGCGCTCGAGCATAACTAACTGTTCAATTAACATTTTGATCCACTTAAAATATATTTAAATATGAGAACATACAAATAAATTACAATTATTACTTTCTCTCACTTGAAATATACAATAAATAGGCTATATACAAGAATTATAAATTTTATAATAATAATAGAAATACGTAGTGTTAATTTTTAATTAGTAAAGTCTTTGAAAAAAATAACCTAGTGTTTAATTTTTATATTTAATTTTGAAAAGTTTTTGGTTTTAGACCTTTTTCGAAAATTGAATATCTTTACTCAGAATTTTGAAAGATTCTCGATTCTTTTACTTGGATTAGTGCCAATCGAGTCGTTTTCTCCAGTTTACATTTCATTAATTACACGTCCTCCAAGCCTTCGGGCTTGTTGTAGTTGGTAGCGTTGTATACGAAGGGTCGCGGGTTCGGATCCCAGACAGTCAGATGATTTTATTTAAGCCATTTGGTTACCAAATATGAGTGTGAGTGTGAAAAGGAAAAAGTGAGTTTTTTTTTTGAATTAAAAAAAATTAACCCTCCAAAATAATTTTTTATTTATAACGTAGAAACATTTGAAACAAGCCGAAGCTAATTAATTTTTTTTTTTGCAGATCTCAACAGCATCAAAATGCCATCGCCAGCTTCTTTTTGCAACTTCATCAAGAAGGAATACCAGGCCAAATTAATCGACTTTCTCTCTTCAGATTTTTCTCCGAATTCTGAAGAATATTTTGATTTACAAAGAAAATATGTCCAGAGTCTTCCGAGTATTATAGTTGACGAATATATGAATGATTTGTTATTGCATTTAAGTGAACGAGAAAAGCCAGAGTTGATGTTAGAAACTTATAGGTTTATGCTCTCTGAAAGGACAAAGAGGTTATGCCTCTATCCTTTTGATATTTCCATTGCTTTTACAAAAAGGCAAATGTCTTATTGTACTAATCAAGTCATGATATTAATAAAAAACAAAAAAGCAAATTTAATCCATTTGGAAGTGAATTTTGATCTAATAAGCAAAATATGAATTGAAAAAAGATTTTAAAGGGAGTTCCATCTTTAAAATCGTTAACAGGAAAATCCTTCTGTATCGATAGACATGCTATAAAAATAATTTTAGAATATTGTCCTGGATTAGAGGAATTAAAATGGATAGTGGAAGATTTCGATTTCTTAAATCTCCAAATTGATTCCTGGCCAAAACACGAATCACTTCGTGTTTTCAGAATTTATAGTTCTGCCAAATATTTTAGAATAAACTCACCTGCTCCAAATAAAATTTTAGAAAAATTGCCTAATTTAGAAATTTTTAAAACTAATAATAATTTTTTAAATTTAATTCTCTCTAAGCGAATTCCATCAGATATAAAAAAATTATTAATTCATCGTTCAACAACTTTAGCATCTGTTCAACACTTGTATGAAATCTTTCCCGAGACTGACTCAATTTATTTTAAACGCCCTGAAAATTCCGTTTTAGAATTTATTCCAAGATTTATACATTTGAAACATCTTTATTTATATGTTTGTACCACCTTTCAATTGATGGATGTTCTTAAAAATTGTGGTTCAAAATTGGAGACTTTAGTATTTGAAATACTTGAAACAGTCGACGTCAATTTGAGTAGTGTTTTAAGGCTATGTCCAAATTTGGAATATCTCGATCTTTCCGATTCCCTCAATGTAGAAGCTACTGAAGTTGTCTTTCATTCTAAACTAAGATATCTTAGATTAGGCACAGCACCTGTTAAAATAATCACTTTTCTAAAAGGATTAACTTCACTTGAAGTTGTTCACATTGAGTACTGGCCAACATATTCTCCCAATGATCTCGAGGAATTAATTTCTGCATTTAAAACAATTAAAATTCTACATTTTGAATCTGCATGTAATTTCACTCAAAACTGTATTGAACAAATCATCAGGAGATGTCATTCATTAAAAGAACTCGTCTTGCCTCGAAAGAATGACAAATTTAATATTGATGATGTCGATATGTTTATCCAAAATAATAATTATAGTTTACATTTAATAAACCATAATGCTTATTTAAGCTTTATGTAATAAACGATCATTCGTTGGTAATTTCGTTATATTGATGCAAACAAAATTCTAAATATTCAATAAATGATGTAAATTGGAGATATTAAAAACACTAGGTTTTAAATTATTTTAAAAAATATTTCTACATTGTTTTGTCATCTTAGATTTTATTTTATAAATTTAACTTATATAAATACTTTAAATATATTATATTTTTTTTTAAGCTGAAACAAATTCTTTTCATTCTCCCCATTTTACTTTCTCCTACCCTATATATCGTCGGCTTAGAGTGTAAACCTGCTAACTCCATAATAGACAATTTTACAGGAGAGACAAAAAAACATTCTTAAAAAAAATAGAAATTAATTTAAAGAAACGACTCTAATACAGTTGGTGTATTTTTTTATTCTTTATAATCTATATATATAATAGCGGTGTGTCCGTCTGTCTGTCCCTCCGTCTGTCACGCTCTGTTTGACCAACTTCCCGTTGGAATTTTGAAACGAAATTTTGCAATCTTATAGAGGACGTTATGGAGAGTCCCGGAAAAATACTCAGGTCCCGAAATTCCCATAACTTTTTGAGTTATTAATTCTTCAAGTCACGATTTCACCCAAAGGAAATGCATAGAGAAATATTTAAGTATTCTTTGCAGTTGTGTATTCTTTGAATCTAAACAAATTCTCAAGCAGGCACTGGATTGGAATACGTAGTAATAATAATAATTTTGCCCCCGGGTGTGGCATAGTAGGTAGCGTGCCTACCTCCTATACCAAACGTCGCGGGTTCGGACCCAGGCAGTCCGATGATTTTATTTAAGCCATCTGGATACCAAATGGCTTAAATAGAAATGCCTGAACCCACAATAGATAATATATATTACAACGGTTATCGTCAAAGTCTTAAATGGCCTAAGTTGGAAAAGACTGTGTGAATGTGTGTGTGATTGTGAGTGTGAATGAGAAAAAAAAAAAATAATAATAATTTTTTTGCCCTAGGGGTTTGGTGTAGAGGTTATCGTGCTCACCTCGTATACCAAACGCCGCGAGTCAGACCTGAGCAGTCCGATGATTTTATTTAAGCCATTTAGATACTAAATGGCTTAAATAAAATGCCTGGACCTTCTTTTAATAATATAAAAGACAATCTCTGTCTGTTGTGTTTGTGAATAGATGAAATATGGAGATTTTATGGAGTTTTTTTAATGGGTAGAGAATTTTCCGGGGGTGGTTTTAGGCTATCATTATATCGAATTAGGGGTAGGGAGCCCCCCTTTTTGGGGGTTATCAATTACCCCAGAGCAAAGCATTGGAAAACAGGATCTAACTCGCTTTACGAAAAATATATTTATCAAAAAATTTAAAATGAAAAATAAAAACTATTCCTCCCCCTAACAATTCGACATTTGAAAAGATTTTTCCGCTCTGCGCCCCCCCCCCCTTAAATTTTTATTTTTTTTATTTTTCATTCGATTTTAATAAAATTTAAAATGTTGCTTTCTTAGGGTGTAAATAATTGAAAAATGGTATTTTAGACCTCAGAAAGTGCAATCACCCCCCTGGCCCCCCTAAAATTTATTTTTCATTCGATTTTAATAAAATTTAAAATGTTGCTTTCTTAGGGTGTAAATAATTGAAAATTGGTATTTTAGACCTCAGAAAGTGCAATCACCCCCCTGGCCCCCCTAAAATTTATTTTTCAATCGATTTTAATAAAATTTAAAATGTTGCTTTCTTAGGGTGTAAATAATTGAAAATTGGTATTTTAGACCTCAGAAAGTGCAATCACCTCCCCCCCCTGGCCCCCCTAAAATTTATTTTTCATTCGATTTTAATAAAATTTAAAATGTTGCTTTCTTAGGGTGTAAATAATTGAAAATTGGTATTTTAGACCTCAAAAGACAACCCCCCTGCCCCCCTAAAATTTATTTTTCATTCGATTTTAATAAAATTTAAAATGGGGTGTAAATAATTGAAAATTGGTATTTTAGACCTCAGAAAGTGCAATCACCCTCCCCCCCCTGGCCCTCCTAAAATTTATTTTTCATTCGATTTTAATAAAATTTAAAATGCCGCTTTCTTAGGATGTAAATAATTGAAAATTGGTATTTTAGACCCCCCTGCCCCCCCTAAAATTTATTTTTCATTCGATTTTAATAAAATTTAAAATGTTGCTTTCTTAGGGTGTAAATATTTGAAAAATGGTATTTTAGACCCCCCTGCCCCCCCCCTAAAATTTATTTTTCATTCGATTTTAATAAAATTTAAAATGTTGCTTTCTTAGGGTGTAAATAATTGAAAAATATATTAATCAAATATTTAAAATAAAAAATCTGGTGTGACTGGCGCACAGCACACAACTTTCTCTTACCTTCGGTAATCGAAAGTTGTGTTCTGTGCTTGTCACACCAGATTTTTTGTGTCGACATATTTAGTTCCCGACAGTACGGAACATATGAATTCAGATGTAAAATTTATAAGTGTGGGAAAATATTTATATTTTGTTACCATGACAACCATTTTTCCTATCTTCCCTATGAAATACAAGAGTAAAGTGGTCTTCAGAAGATTTCAATTGCAAAATGAGAATATACATTTGAAAGAGCATCTAAAAAATAATTGATTTTTGAATTTAAAAAAAAATCGTTGGAGCAAATTTTGAGAAAATCGAAAAAAACTGAAAAAGTACATCAGTAAAGTACTAGTACTCTTTGGCCGATTTTGATTAAAAGCTTATTTTTCCGGTCCCGGGGGTGTTTAACTTAAATATAAAATTTCAACCTCGTAGCTCAATTCCTTCATGCTTAAAATTGAACACACACACACCCACCCACACACACACCCACCCACACACACACCCACCCACACACACACACACACACACAGACAGACCATGTCGCGAAAACCACTTTTTTGGATTCAGGGGACCTCAAAACGTGAAGATCCATCAAAATCTCGACATCGAATTTTTGACATGAATCCAATACTTTCTCTCTATATATATATTACATATATACATAGGTAAGAGAAAGTAAAAATAACTCTTCCTCATAATTAATTAAAATACATTTATCTGGACAACTCTTAGTCATATCCCGAGACGCCGCCCGCCAGGGCTAGCGGGGTAGGGTTGCCGAAGGCAACCCTACCGCAGCTAGTATATGTATATTAATCTCTATAACGGATATCGTAAAAGTCTTAAATGGCCTAAGTTGCCGAAAAGACTGTGTGAATGAGAAAAAAGTGTGAGTGTTAAAAAAAAAAAAAAAAAAAAAAAAAAAAAAAAAAAAAAAATAATAATAATAATAATTTTCTTGCCCCCGGGTTATGTGTAGTAGGTAGCGCGCCTGCCTCCTATACCAAACGCCGGGGGCTCGGACTCCAGGCAGTCCGATAATTTTATTAAAGCCATTTGGATACCAGATGGCTTAAATAGAAATGCCTGACCCCATAATAGATATATTCTCTACAACGCACAGTGGTCTAGATTGAAAAAAGGTTGGCCAAAAATAGAAAAAAGTTTTAGATTTGATTGAAAATTGGTATATAAGCGTTTTCGATGTCGCTGATTACAAATTTTATAATATTTATATAATTTAATAAATTGCAGTGGCGGATCATATATGGCGGATCACTCGTCAAAAATTGTTGGGTATATAAAATGAGGCAAAATGTTGATCCAAACATTTACGAAACGTGTTCAAGACCTAGTTCACATCGTTTAGAATAATCTCAAACAGTCTATGTGTGTGTGTCCTTTATTCATTCCCAAATTATTTGACGAATTTTCATGGAGTTATACTTAATTTTTTTTTTAATCCCTCGAAGTCCTATTTAAAAATAACATTTATATACGTCGTATATATAATTTATGTAGAAAAAATATATTTAATGTTATAAGGGAAGGGGAATAATGAAGTGGGGGGATGTAGTTCCTTGTATCGCCTGAGATAGCGCCACTGAGGGTGATAAAAGCGCAGAGAGTTGCCTCTCCATTCTCTCTTATTCACGTGCTTATTCCCTGTTCACCTCAAGAGCACGCAGTCAACATTTCTATTTCTCCTGAGTTGTTAGCTTGATCTGCATCATCATCTCTAGCTCTCGTGATTTTGTTTATCGACTTTTCAATTAAAAGTAAGTACGAATTTGAAATAAATTCATTTTATATATGTATAGGAAGTACCAAAATTAAAACACACACATTAATTATAATATTAATATAAATCCATTTATGTTTATATCAGAGTCTCCATTTCTTTTATTTTACTAAAATTAAATTTTATCAACTTTAAAATAAAGTTTATTATTAGATTTTATTTTATTTTGATATTTTGATTAATATCAGGCTTCATGGCACTCCGAGAACAGAGATAATTAATTTACTTATCTAAAAATTAAAACATAAAGTCATATGTTTCAATGTATTATAAATTGGTAGAGACCGTTGATGCCTATTTTGATACTAATTCAAATAAACACAAAATTATTAATAAAAGAAGTTGATTTTCGATTTAAATGTGGTTTATTTGTAAAAATTACAACGTTTCGGCCACTAATTCTGTGGGCTTCTTCAGGTACAATTCAGCTAAGATTATAAAGGTTGTTACATCTGTGACAATCTCAATTGAATGAATGGTTATGATTTTTTACAAATAAACCACAGTTAAACCGAAAATCAAAATACTTTTATTAATGATAACAACTGTGAAAGCCTAAACTCCAAAAGACAAAATTAATTGTATTTTCCAATAAATAATATATTTGAACATACAACCTTGTGTTTTTAATTTTAATTTTTTTAAATTATATTAACGCATCAAGTATAAATTGAATTCGTTTTACTTTTTTTTTTTTTTTTTTTTTTTTTGCATTATTTAGCTTCATTTTATCCAGAAATTTAAAAAAATCAATTTTCAAGACTCCACGAAAATTGATGTGGGTAGAAAACGATCGACTGTGCAAAAGTTGAAAATATGAAAATATTTCCACATGGCAAATATATATAAATTTAGCAATAGCATATTCTCTCGATACAATTAAACTATATTTAAAAAAATGCACTATACATATATATATATATATATATATACTAGAAATTTTGTTTAAATTTTAAACTGAAACGATATTATACGATTAATTCTTAATGATTTTTTACGAAATGGATGTAAATTTTTAGTTTCTAAGGATAAAACAAAAAAATAGATCAACTTTTTACTTTCTCTTACTATATATATATAGAGAGAAAGTATTGGTTTCATGTCAAAAATTCGATGTCGAGATTTTGATGGATCTTTACGTTTTGAGGTCCCCTGAATCCAAAAAAGTGATTTTCGCGACATGGTCTGTCTGTCTGTGTGTCTGTGTGTGTGTCTGTGTGTCTGTGTGTGTTCAATTTTAAGCATGAAGGAATTGAGCTAGGAGGATGAAATTTTATATTTAAGTTAAATACCTCCCGGGACCGGAAAAATAAGCTTTTAATCAAAATCGGCCAAAGAGTACTAGTACTTTACTGATGTACTTTTTCAGTTTTTTTCGATTTTCTCAAAATTCGCTCTAACGATTTTGATTAAAATTCAAAAATCAATTATTTTTTAGATGCTCTTTCAAATGTATATTCTCGTTTTGCCCTCAAAATTGTTTGAAGCACACTTTACTCTTGTATTTCATAGTTAAGATAGGAGAAATGGTTGCCATGGTAACAAAATATAAATATTTTCCCATACTTATAAATTTTACATCTGAATTCAAATATTCCCTACTGCCGGGAACTAAATACATGTCGACACAAAAAATCTGGTGTGACAAGCACAGTACACAACTTTCGATTACCGAAGGTAAGAGAAAGTTGTGTGCTGTGCGCCAGTCACACCAGATTTTTCTAACGAAAATATAGGTATTTACTATATGTATATACATTTTTTTAATTTCTTGGGATGCCGGGTTTCCATGGCACCCTTTATATACTCCAGCAATGCATTTTTTCTTTCTGGCAGTCGTTTTGTCTATGAATAGACTATTTTCAAAAACAACTATTTTAAATAGAGGTGAGCTCGAGAGCTTAGACATCTGTCATGCTTTTTTCAAACTATTTATAATCCATTTAAGAAATTTGAAATATTCTGATGTAATTAATACAAGTCTATAAAAATTTTAGATTTTTCCTTTTACAAGTTTATAAATACACGGTGAATTTCAGGGCTTAAAAAATTAGATTCATTTGAAATAAATCAAATTTTTCAGAGCTACAAAAAAAGATTTTGTTGAATTGACTGCGACTTGTTCTGTAGACAATTTGAGTTATTAACATCTCTTCAATTGGAAAACAATAATTGTATTAATTTGTTTTTTGCAGATCACAACAACATCAAAATGCCATCGCCAGACTCTTTTTGCGACTTCATCAAGAAGGAATACCGGGACAGAGTATTCGAATTTCTCACATTTGATGTAAATTTTGTAGAATATTTTGATTTCCAAAGAAAATATGTCGAGAGTCTCCCGAGTATTATAGTTGACGAATATATGAATGATTTGTTATGGCATTTATGTGAACGAGAAGAAAGAAATTTGATGTTAGACACAATTCGGTTAATGCTTTCTGAAAGGACAAAGACGTTATGCCTCTATCCATGTGATTATTCACTGAAGCAAAATCAAAATTCACTTTATATCAATCAGGTCATAAAATTAATAAAAAAGAAAAAACCAAATTTAAAGCATTTGAATATGAATGGTAATTTTTTAAATTATTCGGATTTGAAAAAAATTTTAAAGGTGTTGCCATCTTTAAAATCTTTAACAATCAAATGCGCAACTATTGATAATTATTTTATGAAAATAATTTTAAAATATTGTCCTGGATTAGAGGAATTAGAGTGGGTAATTCAGAATTTAAATATCTTAAATCACGGAATTGTTCCATTGCCAAAACACGAAGCACTTCGTGTTTTTGAAATTAACAGTTCGTATGATTTTATAGATATAGACTCTTCTACGCTGTACAAAATTTTTGATATATTGCCAAATGTAAAAATCTTTCAATCGAATAATAATTATTTTAATTTAATTTTCTCTAAGCAAATCCCACCAGATTTAAAAAAATTAATAATTTCTCCTTTTATAACTTTAGAATCCTTTCAAAGGTTGTATGAAATTTTTTCCAAAACAAACTCAATTTATTTGAAAAGCCCTGAAAATTCAGTTTTAGAATTTATCCCAAGATTCCTGCATTTGAAACATCTTTATTTATTTGAGTGTACCAACGTCCAATTGATGAACGTTCTTGAAAATTGTGGTTCAAAATTGGAGACTTCAGTAATCGGAGTTGACGACGTCAATTTGAGTAGCATTCTAAGACTATGTCCAAATTTAGAACATCTTGATCTTTTTGCTTCCAATTTGGCAAAAGCTACTGAAGTTGTCTTCCATTCTAAACTTAGATGTTTTAGATCATCCCAAGCACCCGATAATATAATCGATGTTTTAAAAGGATTAACTTCACTTGAAGTTGTACATATTGATCATTGGCCAACATATTCTCCCAATGATCTCGAGGAATTAATTTCTGCATTTAAAACAATTAAGATTCTACACATTCATGCTGAATGTAATTTCACTCAAAACTGTTTAGAAGAAATTATTAGTGCGTGTCATTCTTTAAAAGAACTCGTCTTGCCTTCAGAGAATGAAGAATTTAATATCGATGATGTCGCGATGTTTATTCAACATAATCGTTATAGTTTAAACTTAATTGATTCATCCACTTATTATAAAATACATCAATAATTTTTTTTGTAGTTGTAGTTTTAAATGATTTATTAAAATATTTCCATATTATTTTGTCATCTAAAAAATGATTTTATTTTTTCATGTATATAAATACCTTATCTTTATATATATAATTCTTCTGTACGTGTGTATGTGACTGAACTCCTCCTAAACGACTGAACCGATTTTGATGAAATTTTTTGTGTATATTTGTGAGAATCCCGGACATGTTTTGTTTCACAAATAACAATAAGTTAATCAGTAATTAACCGTTAAAATAAGAAAAAAATAAAAATTAGGAGAAAGGGTTGCCATGGTAACAAAATATAAATATTTACCCATGTTTACTATTTTTTTTATTTATTTACATTTTGAATTCTAAAATATCGGCGTAAATTTTTTTGGTTGTGTATCGGGAGAGTCCCGGAAAGGATATGATTCACAAAAAATCTTAAGTTCATGAATAATTAACCGTTAAAATAGTCTCTATATATAAAAATGAAAAGGGAAAATGTATATACCGGTATGTATATAAGTAGGCGAGCAAGGGGGTCCAGGGGCGCAGCCCCTGGCTAGACGAAAGCCCCCGCCGAAGGCGGGGCTTTTCGTCTAGTCTTCTTTATAAATATAAATTTATTAGATCCTAACAACATTGTTTATCCATAACAAACACCTCCCAAGAAAACAAAAAAAGAAAACAGCAACGAATTGGTCGTGTCTACCTTTAACCCTTTCATATCCCACTTGCCCTGTCTTTTTCTCAATGGATACACAGCGTATAACGTATAATAATTGATTTATGAATTTTAATGAAAATCGGAGCAAATTTGAAAAAAAAAACTTGAAAAATACATCAGTAAAGTACTTGTGCTCTTTACCGGATTTTGTTTTAAAGCTTATTTTCGCGCTCCACGCGGGTGTCTAAATTAAATACAATGTATCTAGCTCCTAGCCCAAATCCTTCATGCTCCAAATTGAACACACACACAGACAGACCGATTATATATACTGTAATAGGTATAAGAGCCGGAACTGGCTGGGGGGGGTAAGGGTACCCTCCCCTGGCATCCTATAGGAGGGTGCAGAGGGAGGCAATATGTCTTCTTTTATTTCATTTATTTTTAAAAATGATACGTTTTTACTTTTAAAAATAAAATCTTTTAAATTAAAAAAAAAAAAAATTAGAAGAAATGCATTTTTTTCTAAAATATTTTATATAGACCCTATTGTATTTCTATTTACTAAAAATATTTTATATTGTATTAAAATAAGAAAATTAAAAATATTTATTTTTTTCAAATAGTATAAATATAGCCTAAAAAGGGGATGTAGTTCCAATTATCGCTTAAGATAGCGCCACCACTGAGGCAAAATCCAAAGCACAGAGAGTTGCCCCTCCATTCTCTCATTTATTCTCCATAGATAAAAAAAAAATAGATAAATAAAGGGGAAGTATAAAAATGAAACTCAACTGCTGGACCTAAGATGTCTGTTTAGATTAGGCTTGAAAGACTGAATATATACATCAAAATCTCGATATCGAATTTTTGATATAAATCCAATATTTTCTCTCTAAATATACATATAGGGCCGATAGTATAACGCTCGGTCAAGTCAACTTTTGACCGCCGGTCAAGGGAACTCAGTCAACATTTGACCGCAGTCAAATCTAGTTCCGTAGTATAAAAAAAATGAACTCCGGTCCCATGACCGAAGCTCATACCATTGACAAACTCGCCTGTTGCTAACTTCATATTTATTTTGAATTCATTTTTATGATTTTTGAGTTGCTGTCAGCTTGCTGTTTTAAAATTATTGCTAAGATGGCCAAATTTAAACATCAGTAAAGGGGCACATATAAAAATATAAATAAATCGAAACACCATTGACCAGGGAGGGGGGTTCTTGATTAAAAATTAGTTATATATGGAGCAACAAAAATTTCCAGAGAACGCAAAAATATTGTAATTTTTTTTTTTTTTTTTTTTAATTTCAACAAAAAAACAATTTACAAATATAATACAAAAAAAAATGGTATTATTTTATTTTGGCATCTTTCTCATTTGAGTGAATTTTTTTTAGTAGATTGCTGTCAAAAAACACGTTTAGCCACTATCAATTATAGTTTATAATATATATTCCGTCAAATCCGATTTGTCGACTCCTCACAATCAGGCAATCATATCAAACATAATAGTAGACACGATTACAAATATATTATTTTATTCGAATAACTTTTCTTTTTAAAAGAAAAAAAAAATAGAAAAAGGCCTGAGGACTAAAGCTTTTTGCTAAAAAATAAATAATATATATAATAATATTATTTTTTATTTATTAATATTTATTCCCTTATTATTAATATAAAATTTATTATTATTATTTTGTGAATATTTATATAATTTTAAAATTTTACCAACATTACTAACTACTATTTATACTTTAAATTAAAATATATTGTCAATTTTAATAATATCGGCCCCTACTGTATTTTTACTTTGTTTGGTATTTATATTTTTGAATAATGTTTTAGTTTATGTATTTAAAAATACGTGATCACATATGGCCAGCTGTCAAAATTGGCTATTTGAACTCCGGTCAAAAATTTGACTAGCCGAATTCGGCAGGTCAAGTTGAACCTCGGTCAAAGCTGATTTGACTGGCGGTCAAGTTTTATACTACGCAATTCTCGGTCAAATCGCCTGTTGACCGAGGTTCAAACTTTGAACTAGCTTTATACTATCGGCCCATAGTGGTAAAAGAAAGTAAAGGTGAATTTAATGTTATAAGAGAGGGGAAATAACGAAGAGTGGGAGGGGGTTGTATACAACAACTATAGTTCCATGCTTGGCCTGAGAGAGCGCCACCACTGAGGCTGAGCAAACCAAAACCCAAAGCACGGAGAGTTGCCTCTCCATTCTCACTTAATCTCCTATAGAGTGCTATTCAGTCAACATTCCTGTTTCTGAGTTGTTCGCTTGATCTGCATCACCAACTCTAGAGCACGTGATTTTGTTTAACGACATTTCATCTAAAAGTAAGTACGAATTTGAAATAAATTCATTTTATATATGTATAGAGAGTGCAAGAATTAAAACACACACATTAATTATAAATCCATTTCGGTTTTTATTCCAGGCTCCATTTTTTTTATTTTACTAAACTTAAATTTTATCAACTTTCAAATAAAACTTATTATTTCAAATGTTATATTTTTATTTTATTTTAATATTTTGAATAATATTAGCTTTCATGGCACTCCGAGAACAGAGATAATTAATTTACTTTTCGAAAAATTAAAACACAAGGTCATATGTTTCAATATATTATGAATTGGTAAAATCACTTGATATATATTTCATTACAAATAAAATAGGAATCAATTGTTTTTAACAATAAATGAGGGACCTATATTGGAACATGTGTTTTTAATTTTAAATTATTTAATTAAACATAATTATCTTAATGTAATTTATTTTTTTATATTATTTAAAGTCTTTTTAACCATTCCTCAGCTTCATTATATCTATAAATCAAATATTTTGTTTCTCCCTGTTGAAAAATATCGTCTGGAAGTTTGTAGTGCATTTTTTAAATATAATTTAATTGTATCGAGAGAATTCACAGTTGCCAAATAAATTTTTAAAAAGCAATGAAAATTAAGGTGGGAAGAAAACGATCGAATCTGCACAAAGTTTAGAAATATTTCCACATGACAACTATGGGTAAATTTGGCAACAGTGGATTCTCTCGATACAATGAAATTATATTAAAAAAGTGGTGTGCGTACACGCGTTAGAAGTTATACTTCTTTGGAGTATGATAAAAATTTAAAATAATAAAAATGCTGTAATGATCGAAGATAAATATTAAAATCAAACAACAATCAAAAAGGTTTCAAAGATTTTATTAAAGTAACAAGTGACTAGTTCTTTTTCTTTCGATATTAGCTCTTTGTTCATGATTCTTTCGGTCTTCCATTCGTTATTTTTATTTTATTTTCAAACAAAGAGCGCCAGAGAGCGCTGGTGTTCTTTTCATTTTATTTTTTAAACAAAATACATTTTGGTCCCTTTAGATAAAAAAATATTATTAAATTATTAATTAATAAATTTAATTAATAATTTAATTTTTGGATTTGAAAATAACAACACGTTTTGTCAAATATAACTTCATCATATTTCACAAATTCTGGGGCTATCTTCATCATGTCGTTTTTATTTTACAAATTCTGGGGCTAACTTCATCATGTCGTTTTCACAAATTCACTCTCATCAATCTCATCAAAACGCGCCAAAAGAAGTATAAATTCAAAAATGCACTAGAAATATCAGACGATATTTTTCAAAAAGGAGGAACAAAATAATCAAACGATTAATTCTTAATGATAAATATTTTATACCAAAAGGATTTAAATCTTTTGTTTCTAAGGATAACACAAAACAAAAGATTCTTCCTTGTGCAAAAATCTTTTTAAAATTTCAGCCCTAAAAGGTCTTCAAAAGAAAACAAAAAATACCAACAGTTCAAAGCCTAAAGAGAATTTTTTCTATTGAAATCCAATATCTGTTCTTCAAACCTTATTTTAAAATAAAATAATATTTCAATTTCTTTTTTATTCCATATTAAAAATTATTTCGGTTTATATTTGGGTTTTAAAAATTTTGTATTTTTCCGCTATAGGCCTACTATGAAGAATAAAATTATTTTAAACAATTTTATTGTCAGTTGAATCACAAATCTCTTGAGATAATCTCTCATTTTGAGAGATTCCCGTTTCTTTTACTTGGACTGCTCATCGAGTCGTTTTTGATAAAATTTATGTTTCATTAAATTAGATTCATTCAGGTATCATTTGAAATAAATCGAAGCCAGGAAGTTTAAAAGATTTTGTTGAATAGATTCCTTTTTGTTCTGTAGACATTTTGAATTATATGGTAGATAGGGTTACCAGATCTCCGAATTTCGTCTGCACAGTCCGAATTTGGAACTCGTATCAGGTTCGCCGTCTAGATCTGAGAAATGTCCGAATTTTACTCATATGAATCTAAAACGTGGCCAAATTGCGGAATTTACTCGGCGCTGCATCAAATGTTATCTACTGTATGTAGATTTTTCATGGAATTTAAGTGATAGTGTATATGAAAAGGCTTAATTTTGATAAATTTGTAGTTTATTAAATAAATAAATAAATAAATAAATTTATTACGACCCGCTTAGAGGCACCAGTCCTCGGTGGCTAGGTCCAACAAACACAATACAAATTTAATACAATAACAAATACAACAAAACAAAAGGAAAAAAAAAAAAAAAAAAAAGAAAATAAAATAAATAAATAAATAGAAATGCATGCCCATTAACAATCAACATGTTCATGCATTTCCATCGAAAGAAATAAAAAAAACAATTATCAAAAAAAAATTCACGCCATAATACTTATTTTTCAATTAGAAGTGATTCTCAGGATGGCTAAAAACGAAGCCTAATTTTCAAAAAATTTTCTATTTTCTATCCCCCCCCCCCTGATGAAGTCTGTGCAGATTTGACCTCAAAAATATATGGTGACTCTAGTTATAGACAACACTGATCTCTTCAAATGCCAAACAATAATTGTATTAATTTGTTTTTTCAGATCTCAACAGAATCAAAATGCCATCGCCAGTATCTTTTAACAACTTCATCAAGAAGGAATACCAGGCCAGAGTAATCGACTTTCTCTCCTCTGATGTTTCTCCAAATTCTGAAGAATATTTTGAATTCCAAAGAAAATATGTCCAGAGTCTCCCGATTGTCATAATCGACGAATATATGAACGATTTGTTATTGCATTTAAGTGAACAAGAAAAGCCATATTTAGTGTTAGAAACAATTCAGCTAATGCTCTCTGAAAGGACAAAGAGGTTATGGCTCTATCCCTTTGACTATTCTCTGAATCAAAATAAAAATTCAAATTTTTTTGAACAAGTCCTGGAATTAATAAAAAAACAAAAAACCAAATTTAATATATTTTGAAATTAATTGTAAATTTATAGAATATTTTGAATTTGAAAAACTTTTAATTTTGATTCCAACTTTAAGGTCATTAACAATCAAATCCTACTGTATCAATTATATGGAACCAATTTTAAAATATTGCCCCGTATTAGAAGAATTAGAATTTATACTGGAAGATTCACATTTCTTATTTTTCAAAATTGATTCTTGGCCATTACACGAATCACTTCGTGTTTTCAGACTAAATTGTCGTTCAATCAAATATTTTAAACTAGAATCAACTACATCAAAAGAAATTAGAGATAAATTACCAAATTTAGAAATCTTTCTTTGTAAAATTAATTCTCTCTAAGAATTTGAAAATTCAAATTTTAAAGAATCAATAAATTCTTTAATTCTTCTTCAATAACATTAAGATCCTTTCAAAAATTGTATGATATTTTTTCCGAAACTAAGTCTGTATTTAGGTGAGAATTTAGTTATAGAATTTATTCCAAGATTCCTGCATTTGAAACATCTTTATTTATATAAATGTACCAACGTTCAATTGATGAACGTTCTTGAAAATTGTGGTTCAAAATTAGAGTCTTTAGTAGTTGAAATAGTCGACGTCAATTTGAGTAGTGTTTTAAGGCTATGTCCAAATTTAGAATTTCTCGATCTTTTTTTTTCCTGGAATGTAGAAGCTACTGAAGTTGTCTCTCAACACACCTGTTAATATCATTAACATTTTAAAAGGATTAACATCACTTGAAGTTGTACAAATTGATGATTGGTCAACATTTTCTCCTCTCAATGATCTCGACGAATTAATTTCTGCATTTAAAACAATTAAAATTCTACATATTTATGATGAATGTAATTTCACTCAAAACTGCATAGAACAAATCATCAGACGATGTCATTTTTTAAAAGAACTCCTCTTGCCTTTAGAGAATAAATTCAGAATCAATAATGTCGAGATGTTTATTAAAAATAAAATAATAATTATATAAAGATAATAAATTCAGAAGCTTTTCATAGAATATATATATATATATATATATATATATATATGTCCGTAATTCTAGCTTGTTGTAATGTTTATAAAGAAAATTATAGCCCTCGGGGCTTGGTATAGAGGTTAGCGTGCTAACCTCGTATACCAAACGTCGCGGGTTCGGACCCCAGGCAGTCCGATGATTTTATTTAAGCCAATTGGATACCAAATGGCTTAAATAAGAATGCCTGGACCCCATATATGTATATTACATCAATAACGGTTATCGTAAATGTCTTACATGGCCTGAGTTGCCGAAAAGACAGTGTGAATGTGTGTGTGAGTGTGAGTGTGAATGAGAAAAAAGTGTGAATGTTTAAAAAAAAAAAAAAAAAGAAAAGAAAATTATAGAATTTTAATAAATATTGTAATTT
Source organism: Euborellia annulipes (assembly GCA_023213315.1). NCBI lineage: Eukaryota > Metazoa > Arthropoda > Insecta > Dermaptera > Anisolabididae > Euborellia > Euborellia annulipes. The sequence goes on from JAKCPI010006255.1 coordinate 22,603, forward strand.
ACAAAATTAAAAATGTATTAAATAAAAAATTATATTAAAAGCAAATTGAGTTGTTTAAATGCTTTTATTTTATTTACTTTTTTAAGGCCAAAATTTTTTTGACACCTCTATAATAAAAATCTGGTGGGACTGGCGTACAGCACGCAACTTTCTCTTACACTTCAGTAAGAGAAAGTTGTTCACAACCAGATTTTTTGTGTTGAGATATATTTAGTTTCCCATAGCATCTTAGTTTCAAACTTGACCATGCGATTCATAGATGGCGCTGAGCTACGAATGCTTTCAAATCAGTAAAGTGTACTTCAAATAATTTTCACGGTATACTGTATATATATTTTTAACAACATCAAAAAAACAATAGATACATGAATTTTAATCAAAATTGTTGCACCAATAAAGTACTAGTCATTTTTGGGCGATTTTGCTTAAAAGCTTATTTTCAAGTGGTCAGGAGGGCCTAAATTAAATATAAAATTTCAACCTCGTAGCTCATTTACGTCATGCTTTAACACCTTAACACATACACCTCTTTTTTGAACTCAAAACATATATTTTCTTCAAAATTTCGACATCGAATTTTTGACATGATCGCAATACTTTCTCTCTAGATAGGTAAGAGAAAGAAAAAAGCTCCACTTAATATTTACCCTCTCTAGGTCACATGAGTTCTTATCACTAATTGTAATTAGAATTAATAGGCTCAATACTTACACTAACGTTGGAGTAAAGATGAACGTGATGGTCAAAATCAAAGGTGAAATACGAGATGACGTACATCAACACAATTTGCATTACAAAAATAAACAAATAGACAATAAAAATCTTTTTATTCCTTTTTACATTTTTTGTTAGAATTTTTATTTTCTCTGGATGACCTTCATCTAAAATTACCCTGGAAATAATGCATTCGATTAAATTTCTAACTAGTAGGTCGTTGGGAAATAAAATAAAAGACAAATTTTATTTGTAGCAGCTTTTATTCGGAATTTTATAGATTTTTTTTTCAAGTCGTTATCCCTTAAAAATATGCAAACATAGAAATATAAAGTTTCAGCCCAATCAGAGGTGCACAACAGAGCTAGAAAAATCGAATTTTTTTTTAGTTGTTTTTAATGGTCAAAATCAAGGTGAAATACGAGACGGTACGGGAGACACCTCTAATAGAATTTTTACCATCCCTGAATGCAAATTCTATAGTTCTTTAGCTTTCCAAAAATCATTCATTCGTGTAAATCTGTTAATTATTAACGAAATATATATAAATCTGTTTTCAAATTCTTGTAAAAATCAATTGCTGAAATCTCTTAGGCGCTTAGCTCTCTCACCGAAACTAGTGGGCATAAGAATAAACTTTCAACTCTTTTATATATATGCGAAGTTAAGTTTTCTGTTTGGGATGTTGAAATTTACTTGACGTTTCGGATCCCCTTTTGGAGGCATTTTCAAGGAAGAAGGGAACTAGGAGGTTATGATGGAGTGTTGATTATGGGTTCGCAGTATTGCTGATTACGAGATAAGTTTGGTGGACGCTTCAGAGGCATGGATTGATCTCAGCGAGCTGAAGGAAGGTTGATTGTGTGTAATCGTGTTTGTTTAGGTTGACTAAGGGGCCTCAATCTATATACAGTATATTGTTTTGGTTATGATTGGCCCGGATGAATGATTTTTGAAAATAAATAAGAAATTATATATAATATTTAAGATTTTATTATATATATCGCGTTAGTGAGCCGCGAAACGGAAATTTATATATATATATATATTTATATAATATCTTATATATTATATATAATTTCTTATTTATTAATTAATTAAATTTGAGGTCTTCTCAATTAGTCCATCTAGATTGCACCTGGTCGAGGGAGAAATTTGTGGCGTCGAATTTGGTTCCATTTCTTCTGCTGACTAAAATTGCTTTCCAACTGAGTTCATATAACCGAATGCCGTGCTGTGGTCTAGTGGTAAGGGCACTCCGAGTAGAAATTGGGGGATCCGTGGTTCAACTCCCGGCGGCACACTCTGATTTTTTCGGGCATATGAATTAATAAATATTTGATTATATAGATTTTTGAAAAGTTAAATAACTATAGAATATGGTAAATATAGCATTCAGAGAAAGTCAAAATTCTATTAGGGGTGTCCAAAGACAAAAAAAAAAATCCAAACTTTCTGCCCTATTTTGCATCTCAGATTGAGCTGCAATATATTTCAACTATCTGCATATTTTTAAGGGGTAGAAGAAATATAAAATATTCAAAATAAGAGCATTTAATTTTCTCTAAAACTACAGATGGCATTTTTGGAGCCCAAATAGCGAGAAATAGTTCAAAATACCATCAGTGTGAAGAAGCTACAAAACTTAATTTAACAATTGCAATCCCCACACTTACTTGTATCCATGTTCAATTAGAGCCAGAATCCGAATATAATCTTCATGTCTCGTATAAAAGGGCAACAATTTTACATTAATTGTAGATATTTCAATAACATAAGAGAGATTAGTGAAATGTGCAGTTAAATTGTCGAATCCTTGGAAAAACACCTGAATCGTCATAAGAAAGATGATTAAAAAATAACAGCTCATTGACAACCAGGCAATAGACACGATGCAAAACTCTTGGGAATCCAGTCAAATGTGGAGGTGTTAAAACACCGTTGTACCCTAAACTGATCCAATACCCTCGGATAAAATCATCCGATTCATCGTTCTTTTGTTCTTTCTTTTTCGACATCTCTTTTCAAATTATGACTTGATAATTCAATCGAAATTAAAAGAAGAAATTTTCCTCTTTTATGAAATATTAATAACAAGCAATGCGGCCTGCTTTTTGTTTTAATTAATATTTATATACTTGGCTTGCTCTTGGGTCCCCCCACTCCCCATCAATACACATTAGCGTTATAATAAATAAATTAGGATAGGTGTATTTTCTAGGGCAGCGACCAGTAAAATTTGTAAAAAAAAAACAGTGATAAGGGAATTTTTTTAACAACAAAACTTTACTAGGATGTTATAGAACTACTACATAAGTTAAATGTAACATTTTTATTAGTGGCGCTATCTCTGTCTTGATTGATCCTCTCTAGGGGCCTTGTACCCAGAGAGTGATACGGGGAGCACAATAGATCTATAAGGTCGCAGTCCAGAGAAGCCCCAGGACATCAAATCAATCAAAATAATTGACGCAACGAACTTTAAAACTCAAATTTTGGATTAACTAGATAAAAATGAAAAAAAAGGAACTTAGTATGAGCGAAATTAAAAAAAAAAAAAAAAATATTTCTGAATAAAATCGAAATAAAATCTGGTGTGACTGGTCGTAGAGCACACAACTTTCGGTACTACCTTCGGTAATCGAAAGTTGTGTTTTGTGCTTGTCACATCAGATTTTTTGTGTCGAGATATATTTAGTTTCCCATATCACCTTGCATTTTAAATATTGACTGTTTGAAATAAACAATAGTAATTTTTCAAAATTTTAATCTCATATTTTATACACAATATAGAATCCTAAATAAATACAAAATTTCATAAGAAATAAAGAAAAATAAAAAAAAATAATAATGAATAATTGAATAATAATAATAATAATTGAATAATTGAATTATGAATTTTGAGAAAATTTAAAATAAACTGAAAAAGTAAAGTACTAGTACTCTTTGGCCGATTACAGGGGCGTATATAGAAATTTTTTTCGGGGGGGGCCCGAACTCAAAAATTTTTCTGCGGAAAATTTTTTTTTTAAGAAACTAAATTTTTTTTCACACGAAATTTTTTGCGGAACATTTTTTCTTTTGCGGAACCAAAGTTTCCCATCCTGCGGAAAAATTTGTTGCGCTGATGTTGTATATCCCTATATATGTATATGTGTTTGGGAAATTTCGGGGGGGGGGGCACGGGCCCCCTCGGCCCCCCCCCCTTATATACGCCCCTGGCCGATTATGATTAAAAGCTTATTTCAAATGAAGTTTTAAAATTCCCTCATGGCCAATAAGATTTCAAGTAGTAGTTCTAAATGCCGCTTGGGGCGCTCTCAATCAAGAGCGCCTGCTTGGTATGCAACCACTTGCCAGGAAAGATACAAAGCACATCTATTTCCAAGGGGGCTTGTGAAAAATAAAGTAACTAGAGGAAGGAGTGCCGATAGGTCTCCGAAATATATGGAAATATTGCCTTACTAACGAATTAAAAACAATTGCTGAAAATAAAGCGTTTTTCTTTCTCTTTAATAAAGCAAACTTCAGCAACACCACTTGAGGAGAAGTAACTAGAAATAATTTAAAAGAAAGAAGACGGACCTTAAATTTCAATTTAATTGTCTTATAATTTTAAAATAAAATCTGGAAAAAGAAATCTCTCAAAAATCCGCTACGCTAAAAAGTTGGAAGTATTGGATATCCAAAAATAAATAAATAAATCATGATATCGAATTAGTCATTAAATTGATATTTTTTTTTCTTTTCATGAATTTATACTAGGAAATATTAATTCACACACGCCCACTAGCCCCGCCCCCTCCCCCTCTCACTCTTAGTAAAATTAATGATATGAGAAAAAAGTTAATTATACTATATTAAAATTTAACATTTCATAAAGAAATTCGATATTCTTTTTTGGGTGGATTCCTTCTGCCTCTCGCTTCGCTTACGGAATTAAATTTTGATAACTGCTTGGGGAAGAAAAACACTTGCTGGTGTGTGAACAAGGAGAGAACAGAAATTACCGAAAGTAAGAGAAATTTGTTCATAGTTTTAACCCCTTCAAAGTGTGTATGAATAAATTGAGAAAATAATTAATTTTTATTTATTATCGCTCCCATTCACGTCTGTCCCCTGCCTCTTCTAAAAATTATAAAATAATTACACATTGTATAACACGGTCTCCGCCGTCTCTCTCTATTTGGAGTTAATCTCTGTTAAGGGATGGAAAAATTAAAAAAAAAAAAATAGATGAATTCCAATCTGGTTTTCGTAGGTGCCATAGTGCGCAAACGGCACTACTTTTTTTTTTTTTAAAACATTCACACTTTTTTCTCATTCACACTCACACTCACACACACATTCACACTGTCTTTTCGGCAACTCAGGCCATTTAAGACTTTGACGATAACCGTTATTTATGAATTTATATATATTAGGGTCCAGGCATTTTTATTTAAGCCATCTGGTATCCAGATGGCTTAAATAAAATCATCGGACTGCCTGGGGTCCGAACCCGCGACGTTTGGTATATGAGGTTAGCACGCTAACCTCTACACCACGCCCCGTGGGCAAACGGCACTACTTGGAGTAAAGGAGGAAATTAAATTAGCGATAGATAAAAGAATGCTGATCGGTTTAGTTCTTTTTGACCTAACAAAGATGTTTGATTCGCTCCTATTAAAAACATGTTCAAATTAGGGTTGTCCAGGAGTGTCGTGTCGTGGTCGATTCTTTCAGACAATAGCCCCTAGATTAGATCAAAATGTAAAATATATAAACATGGTTTTGTTACCATTTCTCCTATCTTTCCTATGAAAAACAAAAGTAAAGTGAGCTTCAAAACATTTTGAGGGCAAAATGAGAATATATATTTTAAAGAGCATCTAAAATAAAATTTTTAAAAAATGCTTTTATTTAAATTGAACTAAAAAGAGAGAAATAATTTAATGGTTCTTGTTAAAATTTTTGAATATTTATGACTTAAAATAAAAGCGTGGGGCGCACATTGATAGCTTAAGGAATTATATATACTTAGAGCCTCGGAATCACTATGAAGCGCCCCACGCTTTTATTTTAAGTTATAAATATTCAACAATTTTATGAAGAACAATTAAATTAAATAAAATTATTTCTTTCTTTTTAGTTCAATTTAAGTAAAAGCGTTTTTTTTAAAGTTTTTTTTTATTATATTTTTATTTTAACAAATTTTAGTCGTTTTTATTATAGAGTATTAAAAAAAGAAGGCAGGATGCGTGAAATAAGGTACCCCATTAGTTTGGTCAATTTTGGTAAAACCCAACTCACTATTTGCGTCATCAAAAATGACCCTTAAATATTCAATTTCACACCTCTAGCTCATCGGGAAGTGTCTTAAGCAAAGACTAAAATTTGATGACCTTGAAAGAGAAGTTAAATAAAAGCATTTAATTAAAAAAAGAAGTTTGTTTCTGCTTAAAAAAATATTATATATTTAAAGTAGCCTATTTATATACGTTTAAAAAATAAAATTCAGAGATGACAAAACAATGTGGAAATATTTTAAAAAATAAAAAATAATTTAAAACGTAGTGTTTTTAATATCTCCAATTTACAACATTTATTGAAATTTTACAATTTTGTTTTCATCAATATAACAAAATTACCAACAAATGGTCGTTTATTACATATATTTATGATATATATAAGAATAAGCTTTTGAATTTATTAATTTTAAACTATAATTATTATTCTGGATAAATATATCGATATCATCGATTTTAATTTCTTCATTCACTGAAGGCAAGACGATCTTTTCTAAGTAATGACATCGTCTGATGATTTGTTCAATGCAGTTTTGAGTAAAATTACACATAATATAAATATGTAGAATTTTAATTGTTTTAAATGCAGAAATTAATTCCTCGAGATCATAGGGAGAAAATGTTGACCAATCATTAATTTGTACAACTTCAAGTGAAGTTAATCCTTTTAAAACATTGATTATATTATCAGGTGCTGTAGATGAACTAAAATATCTTAATTTAGAATGAAAGACAACTTCAGTAGCTTCTACATTGTGGGAAGAGTAAAGATCGAGATATTCCAAATTTGGACATAGCTTTAAAACATTACTCAAATTGACGTCGTCTATATTAAATACCAATGTCTCCAGTTTTGACCCACAATCTTCAAGAACGTTCATCAACTGAACGTTGGTACATTTATATAAATAAAGATGTTTCAAATGTAAAAATCTTGGAATAAATTTTATAACTGAATTTTCAGGGCGTTTAAAATAAATTGAGTCAGTCTCGGGAAAGATTTCATACAAGTTTTGAACAGAGACTAAAGTTGTTGAACGATTAAATAATAATTTTTTTAAATCTGATGGAATTCGCTTAGAGAGAAATAAATTTAAGAAATTATTATTCGATTTAAAAATTTCTAAATTTGGCAATTTTTCTAAAATTTTATTTGGAGCAGGTGAGTTTATTCTAAAATTTTTGGCAGAACTATAAATTCTGAAAACACGAAGTGATTCGTGTTTTGGCCAAGAATCAATTTTGAGATTTAAGAAATCTAAATATTCCACTATCCATTTTAATTCCTCTAATCCAGGACAATATTCTAAAATTATTTTTATAGCATGTCTAATGATACAGAAGGATTTTACTGTTAATGATTTTAAAGATGGAACTCCCTTTAAAATCTTTTTTAATTCTATTTTACTTATTAGATCAAAATCCACTTCCAAATGGATTAAATTTGCTTTTTTGTTTTTTATTAATATCATGACTTGATTAGTACAATAAGACATTTCTTTCGTTTCTGTAAGGGACATATCAAATGGATAGAGGCATAACCTCTTTGTCCTTTCAGAGAGCATAAACCGATAGGTTTCTAACATCAACTCTGACTTTTTTCGTTCACTTAAATGCAGTAACAAATCATTCATATATTGGTCGACTATAATACTCGGAAGACTCTGGACATATTTTCTTTGGAATTCAAAATATTCTTCGGAAATTGGAGAAAAATCAGAGGAGAGAAAGTCGATTACTCTGGCCTGGAATTCCTTCTTGATGAAGTTGCAAAAAGAAGCTGGGGATTGCATTTTGATGTTCTTGAGATCTGTAAAAAAACAAATTAATTAGCTTCGAGTGATTTCAAATGATTCGAATTTTTTACTTTCTCTTACCTCTATATATAATATATGAGAGAGAAAGTATTGGATTCATGTCAAAAATTCGATCTCGAGATTTTGATGGATATACACGTTTTGAGGTCCCCTGAATCCAAAAAAGTGGTTTTCGCGACATGGTCTGTCTGTCTGTGTGTGTATGGTGTGTTCAATTTTAAGCATGAAAGAATTGAGCTATGTGGTTGAAATTTTATATTTAAGTTAAACACCCCCCGGGAGCGTGAAAATAAGCTTTTAATCAAAATCGGCCAAGAGTTCTACTGTAGTAGGCTATTTTACTGATGTACTTTTTCAGTTTTTTTCGAATTTCTCAAAATTTGCTCTAACGATTTTGATTAAAATTCAAAAATCAATTATTTTTTAGATGCTCTATTCTCGTTTTGCCCTCAAAATTGTGTGAAGCACACTTTACTCTTGTGCTTCATAGGAAAGATAGAAGAAATGGTTGCCATGGTAACAAAATATAAATATTTTGCCATACTTATAAATTTTACATTTTGAAATTCAAATGTACTGTCGGAAACAAAATATATGTCGACACGAAAAATCTGGTGTGACAAGCACAGTACACAACTTTCGATTACCGAAGGTAAGAGAAAGTTGTGTGCTGTGCGCCAATGACACCAGATTTTTTAATGCTGCGTCTCTAAGAAAAAATTCATTTGGATGTGTTATTAACGAAATATAAACTGGATCAAAAACGACTCGATGATCACAAGTCCAAGTAAAAAAAACCTTAACCTTTCAAAATAAATAATTGTGTAAATATATTCAGTTTTCAAAAAAACCTCAAAGAATTAAAACTTTTTAAAATTAGATTATTTATGAGAGTAGAGCAGAAAAATACATTTTTAAACTTCTAAATATAAACCGAAATAATATATGATGTGGAAAAAAAAAATTTCAAATATTATTTTATTTTAAAAGAAGATTTGAATTGATATTTAATTTCAATAGAAAAAATTCTCTTTTGACTTTGACCTGTTCGTTTTCTTTGTCTCTTTTTTCTTTAGAAATATTTGAAGACCTTTAAGGGCTTAAATTTGAAAAAGACTTTTGGACAAAGAAGAATCTCTTTATCATTTAGAATTAATACTTGAAATTTTTTTTTCCTCTCTTCTGAAAAATAGCATCTGATTTTAAAAATCGAATTAAATTTCTGGTGCAATTTTAATATAATTTTATTGCATCGAGAGAATTCACTGTTGCTAAATTTATCCATATTTGTCATGTGGAAATATTTTTAATATTTTTAAACATTTAGAAAACTTTCGATCGTTTTCTACCAGCAAAAAACACGTTTCCTAAAAAGTGATTTATTTATTGACAAAAGTTATATTTGTAAATAACCATTTAAATAATATAAAAAATAAATTAAATTTAAACTGGTGACGTTGTTTAATTTTTGTACCAAATCATTAAAATATATATATAATATATAATAATATATTCAAACATGTGAACATGTGTTTTAATTTTTCGAAAAGCAATTTATTTAACTCAGTTTTCAGAAAGTTTGATATTAATCAAAATATTCAAAAAAAATAAAGAAATAAAATGGAAATATAGCAGTTGAAATAATAAATTTTATTTGAAAGTTGATAAAATTTAATTTTAGTAAAATAAAAGAAATGCTCCCTGGGATAAAAACATGAATGAATTTATAATTAATGTTTGTGTTTTAATTTTGGAGCTCTCTATACATATATAAAATGAATTTATTTCAAATTCTTACTTACTTTCAGTTGAAACGTTGATAAACAAAATCTCGTGGTCTAGAGATGGTGATGTAGATCAAGCGAACACCTCAGGAGAAATAACGATGTTGACTGAATAGCACTCTAAATGAGAATAAGCAGTGTATGGAAACTCCTATGGGAGGAATTGCAATCCATTGTTCTAGTTGACATTACTTCGCCGATCGTGGCGCTAGTATCGGCGCTGTCAAATTTTAACATTTTACGGAACCAAAGTATTCCATCCTGCGGAAAAATTTGTTGCGCTGATGTCTGTATATCGATATATATGTATATGTGTTTGGGAAATTTCGGGGGGCCCCGGCCCCCTCGGCCCCCTCGGCCCCTCCCTCTTATATACGCCCCTGGCTCCTATTAAAAAAAGATGGTCAAATTAGGGTTTTCCACGAGTGTCGTGTGGTCGATTCTTTCAGACAATAGCCCCTAGATTAGATCAAAATGTAAAATATATAAACATGGTTTTGTTACCATTTCTCCTATCTTTCCTATGAAAAACAAAAGTAAAGTGAGCTTCAAAACATTTTGAGGGCATTTACACAGACTTTAGCAAAGCATTTGATTCTGTGAATCATGAGCTATTGATCTTGAAATTGAAATCTTTTGGTTTTTCAGGGGCATTCTTGAGATGGTTCGGAGATTACTTGATGGGCAGAGTACAATATGTCAAGTACAAGAACTTTATCTCTGCTGAAATTAAGGTTCTGTCGGGCGTTCCCCAGGGTTCGCACTTGGGTCCTCTATTGTTTAACATCTTCATTAATGATGTAACTTTTAATTTTAAGAATATACACTTTTTATTATTTGCAGATGACCTGAAAATATTTAAAAGCATAGCTTCAACCGAGGATGTAAATGATGTGCAAAATTGTCTCGACGAATTGCAATTATGGTGCGTTAATAATGATTTGCACTTAAACTTTAATAAGTGCAAATCGATAACTTTTCTCGAAGTAGCACAGCCTGCTTAAATAACTACTCTATTAGTGGCATCAATTTGCAAAGAGTCGACACTGTATTGGACCTAGGGGTTACGTTTGATAGAAAGATGAACTTTAATGAACACATAGACAATATTATAAACAAGTCTATGCAACAACTGGCTTTGTAAAAAGAACCTGTCGGGAACTTCGCTCTCCCTCCACAATAAGAACCCTATACCTAACCATGGACCGTCCGATTCTCACTTATTCATCGGTTGTTTGGTCTCCATTTTTTAAAAAAAATATAAAAAGGCTGGAATCAACGCAACATAAATTTTTTAGAATAATATACCCAAGATTGGGTCTTCAGGACCCATATATAAACCATGAATACACCATTGTTGCATCTCGATTAAATATTCCCAGTCTCAAAACGCTTCGGGAATTGAATGATGTAAAGTTTCTTTTTAAATTATTGAATGGGGACATTGATTGCCCTGACCTTTTGGGTGCATTGAGCTTTCGAGTTCCAAATAGACCCTCCAGATTTATTCCACTCTTCAATTTGGAATATTATAAAAATTCCTATACTGGTAACTGCCCTTTGAATCGTATATGTAATTTTGTAAATCAGTATGATTCGAGAAATATTCCTGGTTATGTATTGAGCATTGTTCACACCTTGGATATACTCAAGTATGAGTAAACCTATTAATTTTGTAACAGTACACTGTAAACACACACAAAATTTTGTATTTGTTTGTATAATGGACAAAATAGTCCGTAGAAGAGAAATAAATAAAAAAATGAGAATATATATTTTAAAGAGCATCTAAAATAAAATTTTTAAAAAATGCTTTTATTTAAATTGAACTAAAAAGAGAGAAATAATTTAATGGTTCTTGTTAAAATTTTTGAATATTTATGACTTAAAATAAAAGCGTGAGGCGATCATTGATAGCTTAAGGAATTATATATACTTAGAGCCTCGGAATCACTATGAAGCGCCCCACGCTTTTATTTTAAGTCATAAATATTCAACAATTTTATGAAGAACAATTAAATTATTTCTCTCTTTTTAGTTCAATTTAAGTAAAAGCATTTTTTTTAAAGTTTTTTTTTATTATATTTTTATTTTAAAATTTTTAGTCGTTTTTTTATAGAGTATTAAAAAAAAGAAGGCAGGATGCGTGAAATAAAGTACCCCATTAGTTTGGTCAATTTTGGTAAAACCCAACTCACTATTTGCGTCATCAAAAATGACCCTTAAATATCAAATTTCACACCACTAGCTCATCGGGAAGTGTCTTAAGCAAAGACTAAAATTTGATGACCTTGAAAGAGAAGTTAAATAAAAGCATTTAATTAAAAAAAGAAGTTTGTTTCTGCTTAAAAACATATTATATATTTAAAGTTGCTTATTTATATACGTTTAAAAAATAAAATTCAGAGATGACAAAACAATGTGGTAATATTTTAAAAAATAAAAAATAACTTAAAACGTAGTGTTTTTAATATCTCCAATTTACAACATTTATTGAAATTTTACAATTTTGTTTTCATCAATATAACACAATTACCAACAAATGGTCGTTTATTACATATAGCTATGAGGATACATATAATACGCCTAATCGTTTATCAAGTTTAAACTATAATTATTATTTTGAATAAATATATCTAGATCAGCGATTTTAAATTCTTTAAACTCTGAATGCAAATGGAGTTCCTTTAATGAATGACATCGTCTGATGATTTGTTTAATACAGTTTTGAGTGAAATTATATGCAGATTCAAAATGTAGAATTTTAATTGTTTCAAATGCAGAAATTAATTCCTCGAGATCATTGGGAGAAAATGTTGGCCAGTACTCAATGTTAACAACTTCAAGTGAAGTTAATCCTTTTAGAAAAGTGATTATTTTAACAGGTGCTCTGCCTAATCTAAGATATCTTAGTTTAGAATGAAAGACAACTTCAGTAGCTTCTACATTGAGGGAATAGTAAAGATCTAGATATTCCAAATTTGGACATCGCCTTATAACATTACTCAAATTGACGTCGTCTATTCGAAATACCAATGACTCCAGTTTTGACCCACAATCTTCAAGAACGTTCATCATCTGAACGTTGGTACATTTATATAAATAAAGATGTTTCAAATGTATAAATCTTGGAATAAATTCTAAAACAGAATTTTCAGGGCGTTTAAAATAAATTGAGTCAGTCTCGGGATAGATTTCAAACAAGAGTTGGACGGAGGCTAAAGTTGTTGAACGATGGATTAATAATTTTTTTAAATCTGATGGAATTCGCTTAGAGAGAATTAAATTTAAGAAATTATTATTAGATTTAAAAATTTCTAAATTTGGCAATTTTTCTAAAATTTTATTTGGAGTAGGTGAGTTTATTCTAAAATATTTATCTGAACTATTAATACTGAAAACACGAAGTGATTCGTGTTTTGGCCAGGAATGAATTTTGAGATTTAAGAAATCTAAATCTTCCACTATCCATTTTAATTCCTCTAATCCAGGACAATATTCTAAAATTATTTTCATAGCACGACTATCGATACAGAAGGATTTAACTGTTAATGATTTTAAAGATGGAACTCCCTTTAAAATTTTTTTTCAATTCTATTTTGCTTATATAATAAAAATCCAATTCCAAATGGATTATTTTTGCTTTTTTGTTTTTTATTAATATCATGACTTGATTAATCCAATAAGACATTTGCCTGTCTGATAAGGAAAAATCAAAAGCATAGAGGCGTAAGCTCTTTGACCTTTCAGAAAGCATAAACCGATAGGTTTCTAACATCAAATCGAACTTTTCTCGTCCACTTAGATGGAATAACAAATCATTCATACATTCGTCAACTATAATACTCGGGAGACTCTGGACATATTTTCTTTGAAAATCAAAATATTCTTCAGAAATTGGAGAAAAATCAGAGGAGAGAAAGTCGATTACTCTCGCCTGGAATTCCTTCTTGATGATGTTGTAAAAAGAAGCTGGTGATGGCATTTTGATGTTCTTGAGATCTGTAAAAAAACAAATTAATTAGCTTCGAGTGATTTCAAATGATTCGAATTTTTTTAATGCTGCGTCTCTAAGAAAAAATTCATTTGGATCTGTTATTAACGAAATATAAACTGGATAGAAAACGAGTCGATGATCACAAGTCCAAGTAAAAAAAACCTGAACCTTTCAAAATAAATAATTGTGTAAATATATTCAGTTTTCAAAAAAACCTCAAAGAATTAAAACTTTTTAAAATAAGACTATTTATGAGAGTAGAGCAGAAAAATGCATTTTTAAACTTCTAAATAGGAACCGACCGAATATTCGTTGGTTACGGTTTCGGCCAGTTTCGGCCAAAAATCATGGTTTCGGCCGTAGTTTCGGTTTCGGCCAAAAAGTGGCCGAGCCTTTCGGCTGGCCGAAACCAGAGTCTGAAAAAAATGGGATGAGACTCGCAAAGCAAAAAAAAAAAAGGTCAAATAATTTGCACTTGAGGGAGAAAAAAAATTTAGTCTCCCTAAAAAAAAGGTAAAATAATTTTCACGGGAGGGAAAAAAAAAATTCAAAAAAAAAAAAGGTAAAATGAAAAAAAATTTTTATAGGAAATACAAGTTTCGGTTTCGGCCGAAACTAAGGTTGAGGCCGAATATTTGGTTTCGGTTTCGGCTGAAAATCTTGTTTCGGTCGGACCCTACTTCTAAATATAAACCGAAATAATATATGATGTGGAAAAAAACAAACAAAATTTCATATATTATTTTATTTTAAAAGAAGATTTGAAGAAAGGCCAGATATTAAATTTCAATTGAAAAAATTCTCTTTATTCTTTGACCTGTTCGTTTTCTTTGTCTCTTTTTTCTTTAGAAATATTTGAAGACCTTTAAGGGCTTAAATTTGAAAAAGACTTTTGGACAAAGAAGAATCTCTTTATCATTTAGAATTAATACTTGAATTTTTTTTCCTCTCTTCTGAAAAATAGCATCTGATTTTAAAAATCGAATTAAATTTCTGGTGCAATTTTAATATAATTTTATTGCATCGAGAGAATTCACTGTTGCTAAATTTATCCATATTTGTCATGTGGAAATATTTTAAATATTTTTAAACATTTAGCAAACTTTCGATCGTTTTCTACCAGCAAAAAACACGTTTCCTAAAAATTGATTTATTTATTGACAAAAGTTATATTTGTAAATATCCATTTAAATAATATACAAAATAAATTAAATTTAATCTGGTGACGTTGTTTAATTTTTGTACCAAATCATTAAATATATATATATAATATATAATAATATATTGAAACACGTAAGCATGTGTTTTAATTTTTCGAAAAGCAATTTATTTAACTCAGTTTTCAGAAAGTTTGATATTAATCAAAATATTCAAAAAAAATAAAGAAATAAAATGGAAATATAGCTGTTGAAATAATAAATTTTATTTGAAAGTTGATAAAATTTAATTTTAGTAAAATAAAAGAAATGCTGCCTGGGATAAAAACATGAATGGATTTAAATTAATGTGTGTGTTTTAATTTTCGCTCTCTCTATACATATATAAAAGGAATTTATTTCAAATTCGTACTTACTTTCAGTTGAAACGTTGATAAACTCGTGGTTTAGAGATGGTGATGCAGATGAAGCAAACAACTCAGGAGAAATTGCGATGTTGACTGAATAGCACTCTACAGGTGAATAAGTGAGAATGGAGAGAGCAACTCTCTGTGCTTTGGATTTTGGCTTTGTTCAGTCTCAGTGGTAGCGCTACCTCAGTCGAGACAAGGAACTACATCCCCTCCCCCTCTTCGTATTTTCCCTTCCCTTATAATATTAAATTTATTTTTTGTTCAATATATCTCAGGTCGAATAGAGGAAATTGCATATTTCACGAAATCGGCAACAACAGTAGCGAATTCTGTGTGTTTATTTTCTCACGCTCGTTCAACAAAGTTCGCAATATGTCACTTTGATAACTTATTAATCCCAATCATAAAATAACTCCCGAAGGAGATATATCTTGCTCATAGGCTTTACTTTTAAAGGCAAATTAGTCCTAATATTTCAATTTTTTGGTTATTACAAGAAATGAAACCATCTTTGAATATAATTTTCCCTTCCGGTGATTGATTGTTTGCAGAAGGCGCGGCATCACCAGAGGCACGAAAAATAAGGATATACATCTTAAACAGCATCTAAAAAAACTACTTGATTAATTAATTTTAATCAAAATCATTAGAGCAAATTTAGAGCAAATAACAAAAGTACATCTGTAAAGTACAAGAACACTTTAGACAATTTTGTTTAAAATCTCGTGTCCCGTCTTAAGAGGGTGTCTAACTTAAGGCTGAGTCTCCCAAAAAAATATGAAAAATTAAATTCATATTTTTCAAATATTTTTAATTCTATTTCGTAGATAAGAATGAGTTCTATATTTTATTTCAAATAAACTTTCCTCTATTTTAACGTTTTAATAAAATATGTAGGGTTTGAAAGTCTATATTTGTTGTTTTCTCTAAAATTAAAATTCTAATTAACGGATTATGCTAGAAGCATGAAATTTTTTTTAAAAGATTCTTTGAAACAATACCGAGTACGCTCTTTTGTTATATTTTGAAAAAGGCTTTTAGTTTTTAAATAAAATAAGTTTCAAATTTGAAAATGTATGTAAAGGTAAGAGAAAGTAAAAGTGGGTCAATCTTTTAGTTCAATTTAAAAAAAAACTAAAAGCCTTTTTCAAAATATAACAAAAGAGCATACTCGGTATTGTTTCAAAGAATCTTTTAAAAAAAATTTCATGCTTCTAGCCTAATCAGTTAATTAGAATTTTAATTTTAGAGTAAAAGTAATATTATTTAATGAAATTTTTTGTCATCTAGTGCTGCACTCTGCGGGTTTTAAATTTAGACAGGCAGGTAGGTTTTAAAATTTTGGATGAACAAAGCGAGGGTCGGTCTTTTGTCTTGCGCTTAGAGAAGACATGAGTTTACTTCAAGTAAAAGAACATTTACATTTGAAGTCTAAAATATGCTTTTCGCGTAGGTCTAAATAAATTTTTTTTTTTTTTTTTAAACATTCACACTTTTTTCTCATTCACACTCACATTCACACAGTCTTTTCGGCAGCTTAGGCCATATAAGACTGACGATAACCGTTGTAGAGAATATATCTATTGTGGGGTCAGGCATTTTTTATTTAAGCCATCTGGTATCCAAATGGCTTAAATAAAATCATCGGACTGCCTGGGTCCGAACCCGCGACGTTTGGTATAGGAGGTAGGCGCGCTACCTACTACGCCAC